>JACXGI010000246.1:109161-163571 GCA_016801175.1 Esox masquinongy | reverse complement strand
CACACACGGACACACACCCACACACACACACACACACACACACACACACACACACACACACACACACACACACACACACACACACACACACACACACACACACACACTTTATTTGTCAAATGCATTGAACAACATAGTGTCATCACGCACAATGAAATTCTTGTGACATGGCACCCGACAACTATATAGTGAGAATTAAGAAGAATATATAAGCAAAAATATAGCTAGACAGAAAATAATAATAAACTAAAGCAACGATATACATAACACTAAACTAGCATCAGTTTAAAATAAGAAAAATAAGAGTCAATCTGTGTAGTATTATTGAACATTTAGATATGGCAAGTATGGCAGTAATGTACATAACAGTGTGAACTAGCAGCAATTGGTAGAATTATTGAATATTATAGATACATATGAGTATAAAAGCCTGTGAATGGTGGCATAGCACACTACTACTAAGTAGTGAGAATTTAAGAAGAAAAATATATACACAGCAAAAATATAGCAAGGAAGTTCTAATCAAAAGAGAGAAAACAGAAGAGATGAATGACATGAAAGACATTGATATGGAATGGGAAAAGGGTTGGGGGAGAGGTGGGGGATCGGAAACTTGCAGCCATTTCAAGTTCCCTTCTCACCTTTTTGGGGTCCATGTTAAACTTCTTCCTTCCCATGGCCACATGTCGGTTCTTCTGCAGAGTTTTGCTGCATGGAGGAAAGACACATTTAATACAATGACACCCACAAACAATTTTGCATATAGACTTTAGTAATTGAGCAAATGATAGAACACAATCAAGTTAACTTTCGTGCTGAAGCTCAAAACAAGATTTTTCCTCCTTCAGGGATTGGATTTAGTGTCCAGGCTGCCTGGCTACCTTAAGACACTATAGACAACCCTAGATGGGCTGCTGAGTTCAGGCAGAGAACAAGTGACTATCTACACATAAACTGACCTGAATAAACCTGCAGTTATTCCTTTTAAACACACCTGTGACGATTCTCTTTATTCAGCCCATTTATCATGAACTGCACAGATACCGTAGGGGCACAGGACTGTGCTACACACTTAATAATGGAACTGAAACAACTTCACAGTTTACATTTTTGTTATTTACCAGACACTCCTATCCAGAGCGACTTATAGTAAGCGCCCACATTTTGAAAAAACTAGAGGAAAGAACACACACCTTAGTTGTAAGCTTTGTGACAACTGCTGATGTAAAAAGGGCATTATAAATGAAATTGATTGAAAATTTGATTATAATCAATGAACTAAGTCTCTTGTTCAAGTCTCTGAACTAAGCCTTCTCCAAAAGTAATTGCTGGGAACTGTTCTCACCTGCCCTCTGTACTGGTCTCCAGTCCCTCCACCTCTATGATGGCTTCCCGGAGCTCATCTCTAAGCCTCTGGATCTCCTGGAGCAGAGCGCCCTTCCTTCGACGGATGTCCTCCAACTCAGAGCGCTCCTCTGGGCTCAGGTCTACTGGGACTATGGGCAGGAGAATTAGAGTTAACATTTCAGTTTTCAAAGTCTATTTGCTACATTGCATTTTCAAGACAATATGTTGCTACTGAAAACAATAACAATGTAAAAGAAAACTATTAATATCCAATCCTATGACATTTTGCAAACCATTGTTCAACTTCCTCTGACTCCCTCCCTCTATATTTGTGATCTTTTATCCACCCACTGACCTGTACCCAATTCCTCCATTCTGTTCATTGGTCAAATGGAAATACATGATGAAAATCAGGACTGCGATGAGGTGAGTCTCACTGAAGATTGTACTGGGTCACTCAACCATACCAGTCGATAAAGACAAGATTACAAAACTCCCAACTACCGCAAAACTGGCCTATCCACACAGAACTCTAGTACAGTAGGTAAGAGGAAAAACAAGTTTTACATCAAATCAGCTGAAACTCTGGCAACAGAACTTCAACACAAAAACATTCCATGGAGTCCTGCCATTCTGTCATTTGACAGTAAGAGTGGTAAGTCAAACAGTTCTAACTTCTCTCAGAGAAACAAGAATTTTGTCAATAGACGATAATCCTTTGGCATCGAACAACCTTTCTGCACCTAACTTTAAGGCACCTAAGGACAAAGACTAAGATTGTTCATTGCATAATTGTTCAGATATGTACTTAAAACCAAATGGCTGTAATTGACCAATAAACAGTCACTTAGGTGTGTTCTGGCAAGTAAAATCATAAGAATCAGTCAAGGATATTCATTTATTAATAAGATATGTTATAAACTTTCAAGCCTCAACAAATGTGAGAATATTCCTTTAGACCCACATAGTGGTGATATAAGAGTTACATTTTTATAGATCTTGATGGGTGTGATAACATTTGGCACACTTGGGATGCGAGTCTGGCTAACCCACACGATATCTCAGACACCTCTGACTAAAGATGTGTAAATGACGTGTCTTAGTTCCACCATTTACAAAATGCCACAGTGCACCGGCCCAAGGAGGCAGTGCATCCTCTCTTGTTCAACAGATTTTACATCATGGTATTATATTTAATTTCAGAATACTAGATTGTATCTTTGACTGGCTTTTTTCATAAGAACATACAATCCATAATGGCCCAATTGTGACACCGAATTTCAAAGCCTTTTGTAAAGTAACGTCCACCCTTTCCATAATCGCAGGAGGTACAGCTCTGATTGTACTACACACTTGGTGGCCAGTTTTTATTAGTTATTAGGTATGTCCATATATCACAGTCTCTGACCTCTTTGCTGCCAGAATGGTCTGAATTCTTCAGGTCATGTATTCTACAAGGTGTCAGAAACGTCCCACAGGGATGATGTTCCATGCTGAAGCAATGGAATCACATAGTTGCTGAAGAATGGACAAGCAATACATTGACATTGCAAATAGCCCATTCCACTTCCACAAAAAGAAGTGCTACTGGATTAAGGACTGGGTACAGCTGAGCCCACACTAGCAAACTGAACAGCAAACTGTCAGACCAGGCATGTTTTTCCACTTGTCCAGTGTTGTTGTTAAGAAAGGCAACTGGATATTCTGCCTGAAGTGACAAGGACCGACCAAAGTTGCACATTCCGAGATCCTGTCCTGTCAGCACAGCCTGTTAGCTTGAACAAGTCTTTCCCTTCTCCTTTTGTCTCCCTCATTTTATCAGTAAGTTGTTTTAGCCAACAGAAAACCACAGACAGTGTCTGTTTCTGAGATAATGGAACTGGCATCGACATTCATACCACTCACAGCTGCTTCAGTCAATCATCTTGCACATTCTAACGTTCAATCACAGAATAGGCAAACTGAATGACTAGATGAAGGACTAATGCCTCAATGCCCTTTATGTTTATGTCATTTCTAGGTGTATTCTTATTATTTCATGGAATATACCCAGAGTATGTTTGGATTTTGATTAAATAATGTGGTGAAAACTATAGTAAACGTACAAGTGCAATGTTTGGATTCAGTCTTGACAGGTGACCTGCTGCGCCTTCGCATTTAGTCTAATTATTTTCTATATCTATTATTACCAAACATCCAACTCAAGCCATCCCCATTTCAGAATCACATCCAGCCCCCTTCTGTGTCTAACATTAGTGAGCTAGCCCTAGTCAAGCACTAGCGAAACACTGGGAGAAGCATAAACCGTTGTATGGGCGCATTTTTATCTTTCCATCTCCAACCTCCAGCTTTTTATCAAAAGTACTCAAGAAAGTAGTAGGAAACCATTCCGATCTACAGTCAGAAATCAAACTTCCATCTTTAATCTGTCATCTAATCACAATCCTCCTTTTAGATCCCAGTGCCACTGCTGACCCCATGGACCACAGCATCCACCTGCTGCACCCCAGGGCACACGGCTGTCTCAGGGACAGCTCTCGTCTGACCTATCCAATAGAAGGACACTTTCTGTTAAACTTCCTCCAAATGAACTGCAGCCAGACAGAGGCAATGTTATTTTGGCAACCCAAGCCAGTCACCAGTGCTAGACATACCTGGCCAACAATAAACAGCCAGGCCAACCACATGTCCTCTGCCATGTTCAACCCAGGAGTCACATTTCATAATTTTCTGTACTTCAATGTCCACATAAAACATACAGAAATGGTATTGTAAAACATTTATTCACCTTAGAGCTTTCCTAAAATGTATGCATTTACTGTCAAGTTGCTTGGGACAAGTATCTGCTGAATGACTAAAATGTAAATAGTTGAAAACTTGCAGAGAATCTAATCCACACTCATGATCTTCTCCCAGAACAACAAGATCAATGTGCTCTTTTAACCACTAACTAGACTCCAATGTAATCCAAAATATTGCTGCCAGGACCAAGAAGTTAGACCACATCACCCAAGCACATCACGCTAGCCCACAATTCTGCTGCCTAGATAAATGTATTAAAACTGATTGTATTGTATATAATTATATTATAGAGCTTTGAGAAATCTGTAATGAAAAGTCCTAAACAAATGTAATTTATGCTTCCCTTTGGACACTACTAAATGTTGCTATTGGTATTGATTGGTTGTTCATTCAAGCACCCCCAGAGTCCTATAAATGACAAATCATAATTTCTCAAACACTAACTGTATGTTACAGAGTTTAATACATTCACACAGCACACAAGTTGTCCTGAGACCATGAACACACAAATTATTTTTTAGGAAAAGTGGTTTCTACAAGTAAACTGTAAATCGAGGACAGTAAACAAATGAGTAACAATATGCAGGCTACAGTTAAATGCTGAAGTGTCTTGAGACTCGTCTTGGCTAGCCTAAAGTATAACCTTAGCATCTAATTTTGAGATCTTCTCTTATAATCTTCTCAATGTGACATACATTAGAAACAAAAACTAATGCAGTTATGTAATGCTAAAAAATAAAGTTACCAATAACATTCCTCAATAATGCTGCACAGGTTTTTAAATATATATAATTATAAGGAAAGGTATCCTATGAGCAGAAAATAGCTATATTGTGCCCACCTATAGACCCAGTATGACCCAATGCATATACCATATCAATTGTTGGCCATCAGTCTTTAGACCAACCGGTAGCTCCAGTAAAGACAAACAGCTCATGTTAAAACCAGATAATATCTCAGTTTGTGATTCAGAACACAAAGATGTATCTTCTAAATGTCTCTGTACAGTTGCAGCTGGGGTTTTTTATTCAAAACGCTGCATTGTTGAACTGCTACTTGCAGTATTCCAACAAACTGTATGCTGCCACAATGACTCCTTCAAAACCTTACACATCGATTGAGACACTAGTTCAACATGACATGCAGGTGACATTTCCCTTTTAAAAACAAAGCATTTTTTAAATAAAAACAATACCCACCTAAAACTGCACAGATATCCGAAACTGTTCCCTTAAAATGACGACAATGCTTTTCATATTTCCTTTGTAAGACATATTTCATTTAAGTCATAACCATGTAAAGCAGGTCAATTTGTACACATTTACGATCAGTAGAAGCAAAATATCTCCCTAAGACTCTTGACTCCCTATATCCTGCTCATACATTTTTATTTCGACAACCATGTCACCCACTATTGCTGTGCGTGGCTAAAAATCTCTGGTTTTATGTAAACGCATTGTTTTTGTTGAAAAGCATTGACACTGGAAATGGTCCGTCACCCAGTTTTTACTAAAGCTCTGGCTACGGTGAGTTCAAGTTATTTCTTCCTCACCAATCGAAAAAACATAACTTTGTTTATTAAACAGGAGGGACTACTAGTAAAAAAGAAGGTAGATAAAAACCACGCCCCCGGTATAACATTAATAAGAACTAGCTAGCTAACTAAGGTGAGGTAATAATATTTGATAGTAGGTGGGTTTAACGTGAAATACAACCATATTTTAATGGGTAGATTAATATTTGTATATGTGGTCTTGCAACGTTAAAATGCAAATCGGTCATTCTCTGGCCGACTAGTTACACAGACCGAATCCAGCTTATGTTAAGTAGGCTTCCTAAAAACCGAGGTTGCGACTCAAGCTAACGTTAAGTTAGTATTAGCATAGCTACAGTTTTACGAAGGACTACACTGGTTGGGGTCATTGCAGTAATTAACATTGGTTAACCAACAAATTACAAACATTTACAGTCTCCTTACAAACAGAATGTAATGCATCGAACGTTACTATGGTTTTGTGACAGCTGGTGATGTGTGTTGCGAAATACCTCCTGATACAGTTAGCTATCTATGCTAACTGAGTCAGTGTTTTGTGAGGAGACGACGCTAGCATTGCCTGTTAGCGATACTTACTGTAGTCCAGATCATCCATTTTTGGCGCTTTGCTTTTAGGCATAAAAATTTCAGAGTCGACTGTCATTCAATAAATGAAAAAGTAATGGATATATATGGAAATATATCCTCCAATTAAAAAGGAAATAAATAAATAACCAGCCTTGCAACCGAAACCTGGAGTAGAGACAAAGGAGGTGGTGGTACTGGAAGTGACGCAAAAAAATATGCAAAAAGAAAAAGAAAACGTAGTGTACTTTCGGCCATGTTTGTAAGGAAATTTTGAAATCGGAAAGCAGCCACACATCGAAAGCAACTATAAAAACACTTTTCTGCGCCACTGCTATCTGACATTGATTTGGCCCATAAACTAGAACTTGGTTGCTTTCTTAATAACTTGAAAAGGGGTTAATGGGATTACATTTAACACCTACTGTTATTTATCGTAAGGTCAGATGTGACCGGCTAACTAGGCACTTCTCCGAAACACTTCCACCCTAATGAGTGGAACACCAAAAATCAATGCGAAAGGAATTATTGGATTGTGAGAAAGCAATGTTTCCACTCAGTTACTTTTAACAATCCAACGTGGTCAAGTCAGTAATTAGCAGAGGAATGTATTTTGTATGTATTTGACCCAGTTCTCTGAGATGCAACCAAAACAGAGGAACATGATTTTAGAGATCAGAGATCAAAAATAATTTTAAAGAGAGCAAGAAGAAAAGACATTTGAGAAGAACGCAATGACACCAGCTGAGTTTAACAGTTGCCATGGCCAGTTACTAGCAGTCTAAGCACAGCAGGGCCGGTTCCAGGCATAAGTGGTCGCTTAGGGCCCCTGACCACTAGGGGGCCTCCGACTGCTAGGGAGGCCCTGACCGATAGGGGAGAAAGGGCCCCAAATTAAATTTTGCTTAGGGTCCCCAAATGGCTAGAGCCGGCACTGTGTACATTTGTACATATTTAGTTATTTGTGTTTAAAAAAGTTTTGTTTTTAATAACTTGTGAGTTTTGCTTGCATATCTGATGTTTCTGAGTACCAAGGGCAACTGGATACTATTCTGAAGTTCATCATCTTTGTGGTGCCCAAAGCTGCTGAGCATCAAACAAGTTGCTGCCACATGAGAAGGGAAGTCAGGCAGCTTTAAGATCAGGCTGATCCCTAGATTTGCTACCTATAAGATCACCAGTAGCATCCATCACAACCTAGCATCTCCTGTCCATGTCTCTCCTCCTAATCCATGGTCAGCCCCTCTTCCTCTTCAGATGCAGCATTCAAACACTTGGTCCCTGTTGGCTCACTTATCAGGATATATGGTATTTTTTGTTGTTTGTTCTTGATGTGTTCGGAAATTGTATAAAAAGCATTATAGGAGTTAATTAGAAGTTCAACTATTAATAATAATATACTGTGGCAGGGGTAGATTAGACAGAGGGAGAGAGGGAGAAAAGGCAGGAAAGTGTCTGAAACAACTTCCTGATTTACCAGTGGACTGAGACGGAGGTTCTAGGGTTAGACTGTAATTATGGCACATTTCAAACAATGGTCTCCAGGATAAATATGCTAAGAATGTGGTTGATGTGGCTATTTTTCCTCTCTTAAAGGACATGAAAGCAAATAACTAAAAAGAACAAATATGTCCTGTCTTTCTGTAAAAAACAAATCCAGGTTGGGTACTCCTGAGGAAGTTAATACAAATAAAATAAAAGGTTCTAGAGTCTCAAACTTTACAAGTTTAAATTTATCGTTTTAAGGAGGAAAGGAAACATACAAAAAACATAACTATGAACTGTACATTATGTATATTATATACTTTCATTTTAGTATTAATTACAAGTTTATTACAGGCAAATTTATCTAGACATACATCTTACTGGCATTATCAAGTCACAGCCCAAAATTGTCATGTGAAATTCCAAAAATCTGCAGTCCAATCCCTGGTCATTTGTTACAACTAATCTCTTAAAATGAATTAAGAGTTTTGTAATACATTTCCAAGAAATGTCACAATGTAGTGCTACCAGCCCAGAACCATAATCCACACATGTTGTGAAATGTGTTTTATCTCATCTTCAGGCAGTTGAAAGAGGTAAGCTTGTTGTTTATCCTGTCAATTTAACATTAATGACCAGGTGTGGACTGCTTTGGTCTAGGGACCAAGGTCCTGTTTGAAAGAAATACTTTCACAATGTATCATTCTTTCCTTAAAGTAGTTCTTATAATAATTATATAATGCTGATTTAGTACAAATTCGATCACACAGCTTAAATCTATCCAACCATGTAACATTCAGGATAACTCCCAAGGAAGGAAATGACACATCTGAAAGTATTTCAACAGGGCCTAAAATCAGCAGAAAAGAGACAAAGGCCCTGAATTACTCCGACATGTCCAATCTATATCAAGGGGCCATGTTACTGTGGAATCAAACAGCCCCAAAATACACTAACTGATTTATGCTTGAGATTAAATTCCTGACATTTCTATTTGTTCCAGCCACAGAATACACAGGAATGATATGCTTTCGAGGTTAACTAAAACACCCATTGAACATAGACATACTACATTATATGCTTCATCACACTAAAGCAATCTGTGAAATGTAGGCTATGATTTGAGTTAGGAGGCACCGCCTTGTCAGTGATCATCAAAATCCTCAAAAAGGTATTCAAAAATGTTTATGGTGCAGGTTTAAGATTATATTTAAAAAACTGCCTTGAAACATCTGCTTATCATGTGGTAAACAATAACAGGAAGGCCAGTCTACCTTGTTTTTTTCCCCCCTTCGCGCTGTCCGAGTGTTCAGATTTTTTTTGTAACTGCAGATCATTTTCAAATTGACACACAGTTAATCAAATCAAAAACATACTTCAACAGAAGTATGTAAAAAGGTAGTTAACAGGCTTGGAGCATGTGACTGTCTGCTGCAAACATCCAGCAGTCTGGGTCTTTCAGAGGATTCTGTGACAACATACAAGGATCAAAGCAACGGTCTTGTGTTCACTGTATTGCAACATCACAATCATCATCATGCACCCTTCTTGTTAAGAAAAACAGGCAAATGCACTATACACCATGATGGTTACGGTTCAACAGTCCCATCTAGCCTACAATAGTGTAATACCTGTGAATAAGGATTCAGTGAGGTTTCTATTATGTTGGTCTAACTTTACAGGTATAATCTAGGCTTTGCTTTGTTTTTCTTGTAGTGGACGTCCCTCTGAAACACGTGAATGGAGAATTGCTGAGTCGTAGGTTTCGGCTTCTTATATAAGGGCAAAGTCTGAGGAGTTGCACTTTAAGTCCAGAAGCGGATAAGGCATTACAGGAAAGGATAGAGGTTCCAATATTGAAGGGGTTGCACATTTGCGTGAATGTCGCTCCCTCTGAAGTGGATCCAGAACTATAGTCATTCCAGGACAAATCTGACGGAGAACAAAGGAATCAGAAGTCTCTCTGTAAGGCAAGGTCCGGTGGTGTGCACCTCTGCATGCCCTGTGTGCATACTAGAATGTATACACCACACACATGCCCTGAATACACCCCCCTCCATACACATTCAACTTGTTGTTTTTTCCCCCTATCTTCCCCATGGTTGTGCAAGTTTTCATGCGTCTCAGGATAAACTGACTGTAATCCGACTGTGCAACGAGGTGCGTTTTCATCTGTTTAAAATAAGATCTATTAATCCCCGACCCGCTACTAGGCGGGTAATTCCTTTCACTAAACCCCAGGAAAGCAGTTACGCGATTCAGGCTATTTTCAATCTGAGGCTTTTTTCTCCACTTTCTGAGTTTTGGCAACAGAGATTATGCAGTTGGAGAGAGTTTCATATCGGCTGATCGGCAATCCCTGGTCAGAATCTGGTGAGCTTTACTCCAGAGTCACCGACGATGAGTCGGGACATTGAGGGATGGACCTACGGGAGACAGAAAGACAAAGGGAGTATTATTATACTACAATGAAAATTAGACGTCCCATGTGATTATTAATATAACAAAAAAAGAAATAAGAGACCAGATCCCTGCTCTCCCTCCTACCTGTGCCTGCAGCGGGCCATAGGGCACCAGTTCACCATCCACGGTCAGGGTTCCCCGTGGGGAGAGGGGCTGCAACCTGAAGGCCCTGGCTGGGACGTGGCTCACATATGGGGAGCTGAGAGACAGGTGGGCACCCCTCTCCATGGCTAAGAACAGGCGGAGCAGGGTGGCTCTGGAGATCCCTGCCCGTACAAACGTCAAGTGGATCAGCCCGTCATCAAACCTGGCCTGGGGGGCGGCGTGGAGATCTGCCCCGAGATGGGACTGATACATGGCCAGAACCAGGACAAAGTCCCCCTCGATGGTTACCCAGTCCCGGGTAGGCAGCGGTTGGTCCAAGGGGGGCAGAAGGTTATCCCTGGGGGAGTTTAAGGGGTTGGAGACTGATGGACGGTTCTTGTGGGGCCCGGCAGGCTCAGCGATGTCAAAGGTAAAGGAGGGGGAGGGGGAATGAAGAGATGGGAAGGGGGAGGTGGAGTTTGGGGTGTTGGGGCGCGGAGCCAGATAGGAGGAGGAATGGGGGGAGGCACAAGACGGGGAGGAAGGGGGTGTGGGAGAGAGGGAGAGGGAGGGGAGTTTGGGAGGTAGGGAGTTGGAGTGAGGGTGGTGGAGGAGAGAAAGAGGTCGGGGACGAGATGTGTTCTGGTTCTGCTCGAGGGTTTTAGGCTTCAATGAGAAGGGGGAGTGTCTGAAGGGAGATGAGATGGTCAGGGCTCGCTCTCTGGCAATTTCTAGCGGGTAGGTCTCCTTCTGGAAGTACGTTCCATTCAGATCCATCTCCTCAGTCCCGTATGAGGCTCCAGACACAGTGTCAGCCTCCTGGCTGATGGGCTGGCTGAAGAAGGCATTAGCTATCTGGCTGGAAGGGGCAGAGTTCTTCCTTAGGGACTTTCTGCCCTGCGGGTGGGGGTATGAGTCCTCACTGGCCTCTCGCCCCATGTCCACCCTGTACCCCTCCACTACCTCCCTCGCTTCCATCAGTCCGTCCATGGAGCAGCTGCCTTCCCCATTCCTAACTCTCTCCTCTTCCTCCATCTCCCCTAAGTCCTGCTCGGTCTTTCCATCCATTTCTTCACTGTCCCTTTCTTCCTTGTTCCCCATCATCCCATCCTCACTTCCCACTCCGGAATCCTCCCTTTCATTCGATTCCAAACTTGTCCCAGACCTCGCCTCCTCACCCTCCATCCCCACCTCTCCCTCCGTCCCCACCTTTCTCTCCTTCTCCATCTCCATCTCCATCTCCCTTTCCCTATCCTCTGCCAAGCTACTGGCCCTGACCACACCCGTTCCCCCTCCCCTCGCTCTCTCCCTCCTCCTCTCCCGCTCTCTCTGCCTCTCCATCTCCCTCTCCCTCTCCCGCTCGGTGTCCACCCGTCTCAAACTCCTCTGTTCGCTGAGGCCCATGTCGGAGCAGGTGCGGTGGATTGGGGTGCGGCAGAAGCCCTCCAGGCCCTCAGTGATGCTGCGGGACAGGGGTCTTCGCTGAGGAGGAGGGCTGGCATCGGGGGAGGTGGTGACCAAGGAGGGGGGCAGGTAGGACAGACGGCCCTTATAGGAGCGCAGGGAGGCCAGGCGGACCAGAGTGCCCAGGGTAAACCGTGCCGATCCCAGGCCCCTGTATCTGGAACAAAACAGCACTAAAGCATTTAGGTACAAGGGCAACACCGGAAACCATGTAACACATTAGTTATTCTTCTGGGAATTGAGACAGAGACAGACAGTACAATTAGAATGCCAGATTATGCATGACATAAAGGAAGTATCTTCCGAAACTGCTTGGAAGAGTGCATTCTTAAGCCAAAATTCACAACTAAGTTTGCAGAAGCCTGACTCAAAACAAGGAGTCACTACAGCTTGGCGATGTGAGGCAACCCTGTCTGACATCCCAACGGTGCTGTGCCAACGCAAAAGGCTCTTAAGGAGAGACCCAGCACTGTCGGAATAACCCAAACTCCGGACCGTAAAGATGGAGCTGAACTGCAGGGCAGGGACTTGGCCACCCCAGTAACTTCAACACACCTCTCACTCTCGATGTCCACATCAGACACAAAACCCCATGCCACAGACAGGAAGGAGAACAGCCTTCTGGGAAGACCTGGACGGCCTTTTTGAGAAGGGGCGGGGCTGGTAGTCACAGAGACCAAGTCCATGGGTTTGACTCCGCCCCGGCAGAGCTGAAAGCAGCAGTTGAGGAGGAGAGGCTCCCGAAGGCACATGTCATACCTAATGGAAATATTAAGAAAGAAAAGAGAGACAGTGGGATGGTATCGGAGGGGGGGAGGGAGGAAATGTAGGAAATTAAAAAGGAGGAGGCATGTGGAAAATGTGGGAAAAGGTGAAAAGGAGAACTGGTGAGAGAAGATCATTTATACTGTGTAATTTGAGCCAGTTCCTGGCCTCATGTCTTACACAATAACTAGACTTCATAGAGGTGGCCAAAAACAATGAAGACAACTGGAGATAAGGAGTTACACAACACTATACAACTATATGACAGAATACACTGACTGGACTCGTGTACTCATTTGTCTTCCAGAGATGAGTTCTAGTCTACCACTCTACAATTCCCAATAGGCCAAACATTAAGGCGCTAAAATCTAAAAGGTCTGTGATTAGAACACCTCCTTTTTGCCAGTGAAAACTACTGTTGGTTTGTGAGATTTAAATGGTGTGTTTATTTAGATCTGCATTGAGAATGTGTTTGATGAGTTACTTTGAAGCTGACAGAAATTAATTACTTCATCTTCTAGTATCTCTGACTTTGCTCCACATCACAACATTCACCTAAAAAGGAATACTTTCATTTGGAAATCAGTCACACCCATCAATCTCACAAAGACAAGTCACAGGCAATAAGGTTTTTAAGTTTTGGTCATTGCATGTTTTAGACAGCTGCTGTGTGTGTGTGTGTGTGTGTGTGTGTGTGTCTCACCCCGCATGGTGGTTGATTGAGCCAGCCAGGGCATTTCCAGAGCCACAGGGCAAGATGCCTACAGGAACCTTTATTGCCGATTCCCAGTCTGGACGTTCCATCAGGCCGTTGATCACCTGGACAGAAAGCAGAGCAGGGCCAGAGTCAGACTAACGCCATTAATCTTTTCACTGCGTCTCTCAAAGGAACTTGAATGGAAGGCTATGGCAGAAGTGGCAGACTCCATCTTCTCAAGAACAGGGGTGTCAAACTCATTCTACAGAGGGCCTAGTGTTGGAGGTTTGGACATAACTAATCATTCAAAATTCCACAAATTAAATTTTAAAAGGCACACCTGTTAATAGAAATCCATTCCAGGTGGCTACTTTGAAGGATCTACAATATGAAATATTATAGATTTTATTTTGATTTGTTAACACTTTTTTGGTTGTACATGATTCCAAGTTTTATATCATAGTTTTATCTTCACTATTATTCTACAACATGGAAAATAGTAAAACTAAAGAAATACACTGGAAGTGTGTTTAAACTTTTGACCAGTACATGCCCAAGTCAATAGGTTGACTGCAGGTTACAGGCAGGCTGGAACCCTCTCCTGCCTTCAATTACAGTCACCCTCCAGTCAGGTGATTGGCTGAGATTGTCAACGGATCAGTATGTCAGTCAGTAAATCCTAGTTCCCAACAGGTCTGAACCATTACCAGGCTCTACGCGCCTGCCTAACCACATACACACCTCATGCAGCAGGCCGTCTCCAGAGACGATGATGATGCCATCCCACTCGAACAGGAGAATCTCTTTGACCAACTCTCTGGCATGGTTCTGTCGCTCTGAGAAGACGACATGTTGTTAGGAGGTTGTAGGTGAGTGTGTGTGTGTGTGTGTGTGTGTGTGTGTGTGTATGTTGCGCATGCATGCATAAAACATACTAGATAATGTTGATGACGGGTAATTCAATCCTTTTCATTTGAACAAAACCTACATTGCATCCTCTAAATAGGAACACAGCACATGATTAAGGGCACAGGTACCAAAACTGTCCAGCCAGCATTTATTAATCTTGGAGAAGTGATCCAAAATCATAAAAAATAAGGAAGTTACCCTACCTAAATAATGCAAAAGTTAAATTGTCAAATGATTTCACGAAATAGAGAGTGAAGGATACAGTCCACAAGTTACACTATCAGTGGACACTAACTGAATGACGTTACAGTGTGTTACCTGTCCGTATCAGGTTGTAGCTGACGTTACAGTGTGTTACCTGTCCTATCAGGTTGTAGCTGACGTTACAGTGTGTTACCTGTCCGTATCAGGTTGTGGCTGACGTTACAGTGTGTTATCTGTCCGTATCAGGTTGTGGCTGACGTTACAGTTACAGTATGTTACCTGTCCGTATCAGGTTGTGGCTGACGTTACAGTTACAGTATGTTACCTGTCCGTATCAGGTTGTGGCTGACGTTACAGTGTGTTACCTGTCTGTATCAGGTTGTAGCAGACATTACAGTGTGTTACCTGTCTGTATCAGGTTGTAGCTGATGTTAGCCTCTCTGATCATTGGCAGGATATATGTCTGACACCACTGCATTGCCTGGCCCCTCCCACTGAATGGGTTCACCAATAGCAACAGCCGTCGTGGACGGGGGAGTAGACTTCTGCTGATTTCTATGGGAAAGAAACAAACTGTTAGAATCAAACAAAATTAGTGAATGTTCCATTTAAATTAAAAGGCTTCATCTTCACAGAGTACAAGACAACAGCAAACAATGATGAGCCCACCAGCAGTGTTTCCCAACCTTAGACTTTGAGTGCATCTTGGAAACTGCAAACATTTCAGGGCCTCTCAAAGGGCCTGTATCTCTCCGACCACCTAAGTAACAATGATTCCATTTGACTAATGGCTCTACAGAATTCAATATTCTACTATGAACATCACTCAAGGTCCAGGAGAGAGGGACAGGGAGTTTAACTGAACACTAAAATAAACGGTCTTCCACCAAACACCTAGTAATAAGAAGCACATCCCTATGGAGCAAAGCGGCACCTGGGAATCAAGCAGACCAAACACTAAATGTACACATCTTGAACTCTCCCAGGACTAAATAAGCAACAATCAGAGCATAATCAGTAGTTAAAGGGCTCATCTAATTCAAACCGCAGAGGAAAATGGTGCAACAGACTACACACAGTGTAAATAGACAGAGGTATGATTAGAAAGATTAGGATAGAGGCAGAGAGGAAGACAGCAAGACTGGTGGAGAAAGAGAGGACAGACAAAGAGAAAGGGGGTTGAGAAAATGTGATAAGATAAAGAGGGAGGTAGACGTATGAGAAATGCAGACAGCAGGAAGGGAGGGAGGTACAAAATAAAGTGAAGAGTCCAGATAGGTAAATGCGTGGAGAAGGAGAACCAGAACTACGATCGACAGGATGAAAGCCAGGTGTAGACAGAAACAGTCTACATTCGTGCATAGAGACAGTACATAAAGGAGACAGAAAGTGAAGAAGAGTCAACAAGAGGAAACCCACTGGGAAAAGAGGAATGTTTCAATGGATAATGAATGGGCTCTATGTAGGCCTTGGGGTTTTTCCAGGTGCCCAATGTGCTAAAAGAGACGACAATGTGAGAAAGACGCATGAAAAAGGAAATGGGGGGCGGGGTATATATAGACAGAGGGCTCCTCAGACAGGGGCGCTGCTATGGGGGCGGAGTGAGAGGTAGTGAGAAGGGGGCTGCTGGGTGGTGAGGCTGGGGTGTGGGCAGAAGACCCACCCTCTGTGTCTCACTGAACGATACAGACCGCGTGTGTAGGACAGATAACAGCCGACAGAGACAAAGCAGAGGAAAGACAGTGTTGAAATGATAACCTGGCAAAAAAACACACACACACACAAACACACACACACACACAGAAAATAAACTAACATGCTTCTTAACACACACTAAGGAATGAAGCAGGTTACACAACACATTGCATTAGCCTGTCATCTGTGAGGCATGGCTGCCTGAACATAGCATGATGTATATAATATGTAAAGCCTTACATAGTTCCAATATTAGTGGCCACATATCCATTCCTTATCACATGGCCAGTAGACAAATACCTGTATCCATTCATAATAACATCTGCTTCATACTGTAAGATACTGTAATTTCATAGTAAGTGGAGAATAAAAAGAACATGCATTCATACTACAGCAGCCTTGGCCTCAGTGTTGACATACGGCCTTGATCCATTTCATGATTTGTATATTCTAGATAGAAATTAAATGGTTGTTAAGTGTTTGCAGATTCATAATTTGTTTTTGACCACATATTCAGGATGTCCCTACACTGACAAAACTAGAATCCACTGTCCCAGTGTTTTGTTGTTGTAAACAGCACAAGTAAAACTTGGATTTGTCGCTAGGTGGAAAAATACATTTAAAAAATATAGTGCACTGTAATATATGTTTGTTTTTAGCGTTGAAGCATTCATATGAATCTATTGACTAATATGACAATATTAATATGACAATAACTAATATGACAACCAATTCAATCTGTAACAAAACCCAATATCAAACTAGATTTCAACTTCAAAAGTTACTGGGGCTTGCATTAATGTTTGGTCCCTCTAGCTAGAATGGCTAATACTGTTAGAATTATAAACGTTAGTTACTGTTTTAGTGTTAATGAATGATAATGGTATCAAAGTGTAAAAGATATCAAAAAGTTGATACATTTGATGTCAAAAAGTTGAACAGCACCATTACAAAACATTCGACACGTTAAGTTTGAACTGTGTTTCTAACTTAAACAGTGAAAGAAGAGCAGTGGTCCAAAGAATAAGAAATACATTCAAGATTGAACTTGAGGCCTCTTGCAATGCAAGCCCCAGTAAAAATGTGTGTGATCACCTACAAGCACAACAATAATGAATAGGCCATGTAAAAATAAAGCACGTCCCCTTTAAAGTCTGTACACAAGACAGGAGCACATTTTCCATAAAGCCCATCGTTAAGATTGACAGTGTCCACATGAAAGAATGAGTCTATATAACCACTCTTTCATTATGTGATCTAGACCTGGTCTTTGTCACGGTAACACTGCGCCAATCGTTAATGATGGGCATTAGGGAATGTTCGACTTTGACACCAACAACTGGGATGTGTCTGAAACTCCAGTGTATATCGACCGTGGCATAGCACACACAGAACAGACGATTGGCTGGCTGGCAGGCAGGCAGGCGTGCGCACACGCACGCACACCCACACAAAAATGGCTACACTCACCTGTGTCAGCGTTGATGGGGAGCCCCCTGAGCAGACACTGTATAGCAGTGGACCACCTCTCCGCCTCCACCCTAGTCTCAGCCAGGTACGCCCTCACCTGCCTCCTGCGAGACACCCCCTTCCTCCGCCTCCCAGGGGGGTACCAGTACAGAACCAGCAGCGGGGGCGCGGGGGCCCTGGGACAGCTGCACCCGGCCAGCTCTGACAGGGGTAGTATAAGACGAGCCTCCTTCCCAGGCCGCGGGGCCAGGCGCTGGACGTGGATGTGGGTGGGGGTGAGGGTCAGGGCGTAGCTGGAAGTGGCAGAGGGGCTGGGAGAAGAGGACGACAGACCCCCAGGACCTCCAGGGCTGTTGGGGCAGCTGTTGTTGTTGCTGCCGCTGCCACCCGTGTCCCAGCCCCCGAACTGGCCATGGAGCAGCGCTTCAGCTGGGGATGGGGTGGGGGTGTCTGGGGATCGCATCTTTAGCGTGGAAGGGGTGTTGACAGGTAGAGGATATGAAACTTTTAGGTTTTAGGAAGGTGAGGTCTGTCTCCCAACAACTGGACGGTGATTGTTTCATGCAGTTGGATGTTTGTTGGAGGAAGTCCAGAGCCTTGTAGTGGTATACAGGTAAGTTAGTCTGGCCACCTTAACAGTAGTCAGTTCCAAGCAGGAGTCCTCAGGGTCTGTTAGGAAGCCTAAAAAAAAAAACTATCACCTGCTGGTTTGTCTTAAAATCAGAAACACAAAAATAATGTATTTACCACCTTAAAATCTTTCTTCCATGTCAGTGCTTGATATAAAGAGGAAACGCAACAAAGGCCTGTCTCAAGAGTTCGACATGTAAAATCCATCTTCAAGACTAAAAGGAATATTTTTTACGATCTGAGAAAAAATCGGATGGAGATTCAACTCCTTAGTATGTCAATAAAACAAAGATATTAAACTAAAAACAGCCTGTACAAAACAAACGCTTGAGGACAAGGATAGAGCTTATATCTGACTGCAACAGATTCTTGTCTTCGAGTTGTATCATCATCTAGATTTCAATAGCTACAGTATGAAAGGTTGAGGTTTGTAAGTCTAACTAAACAACACAAACACTGGACTTTTCCAGTTTAAAATTCAAACAGAATGTATACATAAAGTACATATAAAGATATGCTTGAATTACAGTATGAAATATCTTAGTGTTGATATTTACCAATAAAGTGCAGCTTAGAGAGGACAGCTACCCATTAAGACTATCAAGACAGTTTAAATAACAAATAAAATGTCAATAAAACAATGATTCAGACAAATATGAACACACCTTGGTCTTGCAAGGAGGCTTAAGCAATTCACCTAACTCTACATTGCAGTGAAATATTGCATTAGTGCAGACGTCAAAAGCACCGGTCTCCCACAGTTATGAGGAGTGCCAAGGTAGTAGTTAAATATTACCCTTCAAGAGACAAGCAGACATTAAAGCAATAACATAGCAATGTCCAATTCCATGTTCCATCCAATTAAAAAAATGCAACATATTCCTATAGTGGTACTCCATCAAAGACAAAACTAACAACCAGACAACAACAAAAAGCAAACATGAATGCTCCTGGAGGGTTATGTTATGTCATGGTTATGTTCTTTCTTGTCTAGATGGGTCAATGTTCATGTTCCTTCCCATGGATATCTATACCTAGTGAAAAAAAAGAAATATTGGTATTAGTAATCTATTAGCTTTCAATGTCTTCCAGCAACAAGCAAATATTATTTATACACTTACTGGGTGTTTAGACACAAATACTGTTATGTGTACACACACACACACACACACACACACACACACACACACACACACACACACACACACACAAGGGAGGAAGTGAGTAGTTTCAAAGGCACTTCATACATGCCGATGACCTTCCACAATGAATTGACAGAAATGTGTAGTGTGGCAGCATCATCTAAGGATGTAATTCGTGAAAACAATAGAATACAACACAGGAAGAAATAAGAAATTACTTTTTTTTTTAATTCCAAAAACACAGCAGAGAATGACTGGCTATGTCCTGTCTCCACCGGTCCTGCCGGTAACATCAGGCCAGTGTACTGATGGTTTTCTGTTCTACCCGGTAAACAATTGCATTCACCTGGTATCCCTGATTTGATGAGGTCCATGATTAGACGGCTAGAATATGTAACGGAGCAGGACTCCAGGTCATGATCCACTGCTGAGTTGTTTCCAAATCTGATACACTGAGTTTTATTGTTCCAAAAGATGACTCATTGGCCAGTTAGAGAAATGCAACTAAAGCAGTAAACTTTGAAAGATTGTGGTTAGGATTGGGTATGGCAATCGGTTTGTGTGCGGCTGTCAATGTCTAGTGTTCTTGGAAGTCATGCTGCAATGACTAAACAACAGACTCAATCAGTCTCATATCCCCTTTCTAGAGACAAATGGGATACAAAAAGAAGTACATTTAAAAAAGTACATTTAAATATAATAGGCCTTTTTTACCATGTAAGTTAACTGAGAATAAGTGACAGCAACATAAGAGCAGTAGCGTTAACCACATTACTCAAGGATAAAACGATAAATTATTTCCCTTGCCAGCTCTGGGATTCGATCTAACAACCTACGGGTTAATAGATGATCTAACCGCTCCACAACTTGCCGCTCCTTTAGAATCCATTTTACTTTCAATTGGTATAAATTAAGAGTTCTTAATCACTGGGCTTAATCAAGCACAAAGTACGAAGGAAAACCTGAAGACCCACTGCCCCATAGGTTTGATAAAAATATGAACTGCTGGTGTCTATTGTGTCCTTTAAATGCAGGGCGGGTCTGGGCGGTAACAGTAATACGCTTCTAATTTTGTCTTACAATGACCGTGCTGGTGCTGACAGGGCTCGGTACATTTTGGATCCATTTGCACACAGCATTCGTCTAGGCTAGCAACATCAGATAGCAAGAAACTTCTCAGAATGAAACCACCTACACTGTAAATAGCTATTTAACGAGTTCCCGTTACTAACTTATTACATGTTATTACATTATGAAAATCATACTTAGATAAGCGCAGTCCAGTTCGTAAAATGTGTTGGCTAATCTTACTGTCCTTAGCTAGCAAGCTAGTTGAGTGATAAGTTAGCAATCTAGTAACTTCAGATACTTAGTTGACGTTAAAAAATAAGCTAAATTGATGACAAGTAGGTTGATCGACAGTTAACCATTCATATTTAGATGGGTAACGTTAGCTAGCGGATCAATCCAAGCCTGACAATATACAAATGAAAGAAAAACCAATGTGGTAATCTTGTATTGCCAGACCAGCTAGCTAAACATCTAATAATGTAAGCAACTAACTTACGCTATAAAGTCATCCGGTTGTTCATCCTGACTTTAAACTGTTGTACGCTAAACCAAACCATAACCGGATTCCAAAAAGGTCCAAACATCGTTGGTTAGCTAACAAGAAATTGTTGAGCGAGCTACTGTGGCCAGCCATGTCCCCGGCATTAATAGCTAGCTAGAGGTACCTAGCCAAATTAGCAAAACAGCTACAGCACAACGTTGATGATACACTGTCTGTAGCTTAGCGAGGTGTTAAACATTTTAAGCAACTTATTCCACTACGTTAACAACAATGCTGACTAGCCAACTTGCTAAAAATATGTACGTAGCAAACCTGTGGTCCAAATGTCGATAGACATTTCATCATTAACATTACAATACAAAACCCAACGATCCAACTACCTCATAATTCCAGCTCCCCCCGCGACGATGTACTCGGTGAAGTCCCTTGCTTGCTCAGTTGAAGCACTATTGCTTTTCTCCACGAAGTGTCCGGACCACTGGAGGGCTGGACAGTGTGAGCAGCGTGGAGGAAGTCCAATAGTGATAAGACAAAATATTAGGGACCACCTACCGACATTCTCCAATAGTTGACGGCGCCAGGACACCACATTGTGGAGAGCCAAGGAAGAGATAACCGAACCTCATCAAGGTCAATTTGAAGACGGTTCCAAAAAGGGTTGCAAGGCATTGAAAAACGGCTGCTAACATTGTGTCATTATACACAAAACACAGCCATAGTGAATTGGAGAAATTGTTGCTTCATTCAAGGTCGGTAAAATATGTTTGGAAAAAAAAAATACTACAAGTGTAGAATTATTGCTTTTGTTACAAAACAGATGGACACAAGATAAATTTTGTATCGCAATCTTTATTTGTATGAGACATCCTAACAAGGATTTATTACACAAACAGAAAGACTAGTTCTTGTATCCACGGCTGGCTCTGCGACCACGGGCACGCTCAAACTTCCTGCCCTTGGAGCGAATGTAGGGCCTGGAGAAAGAGAAAATAGAAATTTAGATTCCCATTATCTATTGCTTAAGCAGCAACTATTCAACTGGGTTCTACAAAAGTATTTTAAAATACAACAATATTAATTCTGCAGATTATGACAATCTGACAACACAAATGTTAATTATGTACAAGGTCTGTCAACTGATAATCGCTGCGTAAAACAAATTTGCACCAGAAGACATTGTCAATGGATGACAATCATGGGGTTTTGACAGGCCCCATTGATATGTAATATTAATTTATCATAATCCATAGTCAAAATGGGCTCACTTAGCTCCCTAATTTTGCCCATTCTAACATTTACTCCAACAGTAACTTAATGTCTCAATGCCTGCAGTTTATACATCATGACTCAATGTGGGACTGATCAGTTTTTGTGAAAGGAGTAGTGTACCATCAACTGGCCATTGAATGTACAGTGCAGCCCCTAGGTACAGTTGTGCTCATAAGTTTGCATAACCTGGCAGACATCATTGATGGCAGAAGCCATTTATCACAGTTGTTTGGCTCCTTTTTAAATCATAACAGAAATTACCCAAATGGCCCTGATCAAAAGTTTACATACCCTTGAATGTTTGGCCTTGTTACAGACACACAAGGAGAAAATGGCACTTAAAGGTGAATTTCTCACACCTGTGGCTTTTTAAATTGCAATTAGTGTCTGTGTATAAATAATCAATGAGTATGTTAGCTCTCACGTGGATGCACTGAGCAGGCTAGATACTGAGCCATGGGGAGAAGAAAAGAACTGTCAAAAGACCTGCATAACAAGGTAATGGAACATCATAAAGATGGAAAAGGATATGAAAAGATATCCAAAGCTTTGCAAATGCCAGTCAGGACTGTTCAATCAATTATGAAGTGGAAAATTCAGGGATCTCTTGATACCAAGCCAAGGTCAGGTAAACCAAGAAAGATTTCAGCCAAAACTGCCAGAAGAATTGTTCGGGATACAAAGAAAAACCCACAGGTAACCTCAGGAGAAATACAGGCTCCTCTGGAAAACGACGGTGTTGTTGTTTCAAGGACCACAATACGACGATACTTGAACAAAAATGAGCCACATGGTCAAGCTGCCAGAAAGAAGCCTTTACTGCGCCAATGCCACTAAAAAGCCCAGTTACAATATGCCTGACAACGCTTGACACGCCTCAGCTTCTGGCACACTAATTTGAAATGACAAGACCAAAATAGAGCTTTATGGTCACAACCATAGGTGCTATGTTTGGAGAGAGGTCAACAAGGCCTATAGTGAACAGAATACCATCCCCACTGTGAAACATGGTGGTGGCACACTGATGTTTTGGGGGTGTGTGAACTCTAAAGGCACGGGGAATCCTGAAAATTGACGGTAAGATGAATGCAGCATGTTATCAGAAAATACTGGCAGACAATCTGCATTCTTCTGCACAAAAGCTGTGTATGGGACGCTCTAGTTGACCCTCCAGTGGTTACAGAAGAAAAAGGCGAAGGTTCTGGAGTGGCCATCACAGTCTCCTGACAGTCTCTCCTGATCAAGCCACTCTGGGGGGAGATCTCAAACAGGCGGCTCATGCAAGACAACCAAAGACTTTGCATGACCTGGAGGCATTTTGCCAAGACAAATGGGCAGCTATACCACCTACAAGAATTCAGGGCCTCATAGAAAACTATTATGAAAGACTGCACGCTGTCATTGACGCTGAAGGGGGCAATACACAGTATTAAGAACTAAGGGTATGCAGACTTTTAAACGAGGTCAGTTCATTTTTTTCTTTGTTACCATGTTTTGTTTTATGATTGTCCCATTCTCTTATGACCTACAGTTGAATGTGAATCCCATAAAAAATAAAAATGGGTTTTGCTTGCTTACTCATGGTTTCTTTACAAATGGTACATATATTACCAATTCTCCAAGGGTATGCAAACTTTTGAGCACAACTATTTGCACAGTAACACTTTTTTGGCTATGCACTCCAGTACACTAAACTTGAAATGAAACAATGACTAAGGTTAGTGAAACTGTCGTCAACTTTAATTTGAGGGTATTTACATACATAAACCATAAACTGTGTAGGAATTGGAGCCTTTGACAACCAGCACCACTGGAGAAAGTGCTCGAGATCCAATCTAGTACATGGAAATTTGATTTGGATGTACTTTAGCAAACCATAACCTAGCTGTTCTATTCTTGAGACTAACCCAGTGGTTTGAAATCTTGTGAACCCTCTGAGGTTATGCTAATGTCTTTACTGTACTCTGAGAATGTTCCAGAATATAGACATGGATGGGTCAATCTGTTTGACAGTTGAAAAGGGTTCTATTTACAATTGAAAACTTTCTTTGGTCACCCACTACATTGGTCTTAAGTGTAGCAGGTTGTTTGCCATTGCTGAGGTGATTTTGATTTTCAGCCTCATAATTGCTTTACTGGCATCGACAGTTTTCCACAGAGACCACAGCAACAGATTCCAAATTCCACAACTAAAATCACTTGTAGAATTTTTTTGTTAGCGGTCTTGTGCATGAACTACTTCCAACTACTGAAGCACTTCACCAAATAGTCATTGTTGAATTTTCAATCAAATGTGCAGAGACCAAAAAAAAACCTGTCGCCGTCCACATTCATGACTGCACTGTATATAATAATTTTGCTACACACTGCATCAAGCCTAAATAAAAACAATGGTTAGGGCAACAAATTAAAGTGACCATATGTAAGATCGTTACTGTACTACTGACATAAATACAGGCAAATTACCAGTAGCCATCTGCATTTAATGTTTTAAGTTAATGTTTCAAAGATTATTTTTCTACAAAAAAAATATTTTGCCTGAGATATTCAAACTTTTTGACAGACTGTCTATCAGTTTGCATTGACTTGTATTCCCCTTATACTTGCTTTAGACACTAGCAGTACAATTCCTCCCACCCTAAACCATCCTGGACTAGCTAAAATAGTTTTAAAAATGTATTAAGTAATTTGTTCAATACATTCAGATTTTTCTATTGTAAATTAAAAAAACAAGCATCAGGAATTTTCATTATGGACTTTGAACTTTCAGGGGAAAAACTGTCAAAATACAACTTGTCCTATATGCATTTACATTCAACTGATTCATTAGATCTCTTCCAGAGCAACCTACAGCAAGTGAGTGCAAATATTCATATTGGTTCAAAATGTTAGAGCCCACAACTCTGGTATTACCTACTGAGCAACATGGGATCCTATATTGACAATTTCTCTACACCGATTCCTGGTAGCAGTCTTCCAAACCATGATACAAAGCTAATCAGATTGGATTACCAAACAAGTTCATATTAAAGAACAATCATTTTTTGTTTCAAAATACCCAATTGTATAATTTAGCAGAAAAAAAAACAGGACCCAGTGGACAATTCCACAAAGTTTTATGTATAGATCCTTAGACATAACCGCCAATTGTTCATTATATATGAAAACAGGTTTGTCCCTGTTAAAACAATGTAGATGTAGGACCCTTTTATTTTAAGTAGGATCCTAAAAATCAAGCCTCTGTATTAAAATCTTAAAAGCTCCCAATGGTTCACTGGCACAATCAACCTACCAAGTAATTTCTACAAAATTGTTCAAATGGAACATTTAAATAGTTCTTATTGAAAGGAGTTTAAAAACATTCCTTTTTCCCCAGCCCACATGCAAAAATTTCTATCATTTTATCTCAAATGACTTATCTGGAGTGAAACCCTAGGAGAGCAGCAGTCTCAAAAAAATGAGGAAAATACTCACTTTGTGTGGCTGTGGGGGGTTCCGGGTGCTTTTCCAAAATGCCTGTACACCTCTCTGCCCTTACGAGGTCCTGGGAGAAGATAAGTGTGTTAACATGGAATGTTCCAGGATCACTAAATTTGTGATAATGAAATTCCATGTACACATCCTCCAAGCAGCAGTGTGTTCTTACCTGAGAGCAGCACGGTACCCTGTCCTTTTGGGGAAGCCAAAGCCAGCTGGTCAAAGGTCATGACCTGACCTCCAGCCTTCAAGATCCTGCGACGAGCTCCATCAGTCACTTTTAAAGCACACACCTGAAGAATGATATCAGAGCATGTTTAGCTAACTCATCCCACATCAAAACTGCTTTTAAGTGGTTTCTTTAAACGGACAGTTCGTAAAAAATTCTAATTTTTCTCAAAGTTCACTTACAAAGAGATATTCCAGAAGGCACATGGTCTTTTTTTTTTTTCAAACAATCCATTATTCAGCTCTGTCCCAGTCCGTAATTAGCATTGTCCAAATTCTAGAATGGAAACTGTCCGTACCGTTGTCACAAAGCTGCATTGCAAGCGGAAAACTACTCCAAACTACATTCAGTAATCTGTCGCAGTAGCATCGATTTTTTTTTAAACTGTACACTGACAAAACAGCGGGCGGAATTGGCTGAAATCAAACTGGCACTAACAAACTATTTCCTATAGCCACCATTCACAGCTTCTGTTCTTCGGTAGTGATGTCATCGAGTTGAGCGTGAACTTTAACCTCAACAAGCTATGTGAAGATAGGTTGCTTCGCCTAGCTTTTTACAATTGCTGCTAGTTCACGCTTATGTATATTACTGCTCTATTTTTGCTTTATATATTCCTTAATTCTTACTACATAGAAGAGAACGTAAAGGCGAATGCAATTCCATCAAGTTACCCAGTTCAACCCATGGAGACAAGACAGATTGTAAAGTAACACTTCTGATTGCTGTTATAATACACAAAGTACACATTGCCTCCGGATATTCTGGGCAAGGGTTGGGGATTAACAGGTTCACCATTGCCTGCTAATTCCTTGGAATAAATAAAACTTTATTTCAAGGAGTACAACACATGTTATTTGAGGTAAACCACACTTGTCTTAGTTTGGAGTGTTTTAGAGTAGTTTTCTGCTTGCAGTGCAGCTTTGCGATAGGGTTACGTACTGTTTCCATTCATCAATTTGTACGATGCTGGTAACGCTAATTACTGATTGAGACAGAGCTGAATAATAGATTGTTTTTAAAAATGACTGTGCCTGAAGGACGAACTCAGCGTTAGGGGACAGTCACCGAAATGTAATTTTTGGACAAACTATCCCTTTAACTTTAGTTCTAAAATGATAACTAGAAAAGGGGAGAAAAGGCATTCTTTCAACTGAAAATTACTAGTGGGAAACTTGCATTAACTTCTTTCAACTGCTGACTTCACAAGTTATATACTGAGTAACCACATCCCCCATTTTTGCAATGTCAGCACATTTCCAAGCCATACTGTAATTTACACAACAGTATTTACCATGTGTAAAGTCAAAAGCCCTGTACATGCAACCAAGTAAGAGACGCACTCCATGAATTAGCAAACAAGCCTTCTTAAACTCTCTTTTGTTGCTGTTACTGTGTGCAGTTTACATGTTCGTGCCAGAACTGCATTAAAAAAATCTAAAATGTCCATGTTCTTTAAAAGTAAATCCAACAGCCATACAGTGGGAGTATATAGCAGCGTACGTGTCACATGGGGGACAATGTAGTGGGAGATTGGTTGTTTAAAATGATTAAGCCAATGGCCATTTTCTTATAGGCTACAATGGCCATGTCAGTTGGCAGGTAATTGTAAAAGTTCAACTGTTATTTGTTTACAGCTATTAGCCAATCAGAATTTCTCAGCAATTTTAAAGCCTGGAAACATCCAACTGGTACCTCCACCTCCCACAAATACAAAATAACACCAGACTAATACAGTGAGGTACCAGTTGAGTTAATACGAGTTAAAGTATATTAAAACATACCTTGAGCTTGGGGATATCCTGGATTCTGACATCATCAGTGATGGTCCCTACAACCACAGCGATTCTGTTCTCGCGACCAGGCATTTTCATCTTACGGATCTGAAGAGGACAGGTAAAATAACCACAGATATATGAATAGTTGGGTTACATCCTAATTCTCACTAAATTAATAAACATAACAGTAAGAACTAAAAATGTAAGGTGCCGTTTAATACTGCTTTTAACTATTCCAGTGCATTCATGTCAAAGGTAGGTGAGACATGTTCAAGATGTAACTTGAGGAAAGACCTCCTGCTAATGTCCAGATCACTTAACACTATTAAACCACAAGAAAAATTAACCATGACCAATCAGAATGGAAAAAAACCCCCAACAAGATCTGAGTAAAGAAAGGTCAATAAGACCAGGAAAGCATTGCAATACATTCTTGGTCAAAGTTAAGTTTCATACCCAGACAGAAGAAAACAGGGAGGGATGGCATTAGTGTTTCCATTCCACCCATTCTGATGCAATTTTAAATAGTGTTGCAACTCAAACACAGGTTTGTATTTATTAAAACCAGTTCCTCCCCATTTTCTTCAATTTGCCTCTGATTTTTTCAGGTAACAGAATCACTGGAAATAGAACATCCCTAAATCTGAAAAATGTTTTAGAGTAAACAGTTTTGGCACAATGAATACACCCCAGAAGTACCAGTTGTTCTCACGCTTGTTCTGTTGCTCTTCTCCCAAATCTCTCAACCTGTTAATTTGACTGCTATTCATCAGAGTTGGTACTATCAATATAATGACTGTCATAAACAGGGCTAAGGGGATAGATGTTACTTACCAGGCGGGACACAGACATAGGAGGTCTGTTGGTCCTGCTCATGAAGAGCCTTCTGAGGACCACCTTGTTAAAAGGAGCAGTGGAGCGACGTGCCAGGAACCTGTAAAGCTGTGGGGGAAAGTATTGTATCCCTTGGTAAGGAAAATGTGATGGTAATTGAGCCAATTGCTGCACATAATTGAAAGTAATAAAACCAATGTACACAGCGAAATTTGCTACTTAGATATACAGACCACATCACAGTGCATATTTTTGTTATAATATGGTAGTTACACTCACCTTAACCAGGAGCCTCAGGTAGATATCCTGGCTCTTGGGCTCCTTCCTGTGCACCTTGCGGTCCTTGTTGTGTCTGATGTCGACTCCCTGTTGAGTAGAGATTGTAAGTCAGCACATGACAGCATTCACATTGACACGCTGATGAATTGACACACCACCATATGACTACAGAACAACCAAACCCTTAAGTGAATTATATTTCTGATCCACAAACCCAGTGCTTGACATGATTCTCAGTCCTATGCTTCAAGACTAGGCCCCAAACCACAGAACACGTTAAATCAGCCCCCAACCGTACCCCAGCTTGAATTAGGCAACATACAGAAAAAAACAACGTAGTTATCTTTGACAGAACCCAACTTGCAAGCTGTTCAATAAGTAGTAGCTCGGTTCATTTACACTACTAGATAAATCCCACGTTTTCAAATAGCGCTAACGTTCGCGAACTTACCTAGCCAGCTAAAAGCTACTTCCTACACTGTCTACATACTGAATGGGATCAGCATCATACAAACATTACGGTACAAGTTTTTTGCACAGCATAATTATTTCAAAATCGTGTGTTAACTACACGTTGTCTTTCAGGAATTCAGTACGAATATCCAGTGTCAAATTCGCTGCAGTGACTTAAACCCCCGCTAACCTAGCATTTGTCCACCGTGTGGTTAAAATATCTAATAGAACTACAATACAATCTGGAAATTAAAACAAAACTATCCAGGTATTTATACATATAAAAATTGTTCCGTTGTGCTACTGTGAAAGTAAAGATGGACTTGGATTTTCAAGTAAGAGCATTGAGAACTTTTCCAGAAGCAGTACCTACCATCTTGGACTCAGAGTGAAAAGGGAGAAGGAAGGCCCGCTGTCTCGCGATAAACACCTCTCCGCGATCATGGAGGTCAGGCGCGTGTTCATTGGCTGTTTTGCTATTACTTCCTATGTAATCGTCTTGTCTTTTTCGGTTTATGTTCTATTCGGTTCTATGTTAAATTAACATGATATTCTACCGCATCTATCTACCGTATGCCATGCCCTATTGGTATAGTTTATTTTAAACTATATGTTGGAAAAAGTGTAGATGTTGCCTTATACATATATTACATGGCCAAACCTATCTGGACACCCCTTCAAATTAATTTAGGCTATTCCAGACACACCCATTGCTGACGGGTGAATCAAACCCGCCACACCGCCAAGCAATCTCTAGAGAAACATTGACGTTAGAATGCCCCGTACAAAAGAGCTCAGTGACTTTCAACGTGGTACGGTCATAGGATGCCACCTTTCCAAACAGTCTGTTCGTCAAATTTCTGCACTGCTGGAGCTGCCCCGGTCAACTGTTAGTGCTGTTATTGTGAAGTGGAAACGTCTAGGAGCAACAACAGCTCAGCCGCGAAGTGGTAGGCCACACAAACTCACAGAACGCGACCGCCGAGTGCTGAAAAGCGTAGCACGTAAAACTCGCCGGTCCTCAGTTGCTACACTCACTACCGAGTTCCAAACTACCACTGGGAGCAACGTCAGCACAAGAACTGTTCGTCGGGAGCTTACTGTAATGGGCTTCCGTGGCAAAGGAGCCAGACAAAAGCTTATCGTGCCTAATACCAAGCGTCGGCAAGAGGAGGTATAGACCCTTATCTGTGTTTACAAACGTTGCTTGGATAAAGTGATGCGCGCACCATGGGTGCATCAACGCCACCAAGCAAGCAGGGCAAATGACAGTTGCTTATGTAGCCTAACTACATTCTGTACAGGCTAGTTAAGTCTGATAAGAGCTAAGTGAGGCAGACAGTGAGAGAACGATTTGTTTCATACAGTTTTCGGAATATTACCTTTCATTATAAACGGGACTGCTACTTTAGTGAATTTACATTAACCCTCCTGTTGTGTTCGAATTGGACCGGTTTTCTTTCTGACAAATCTAGTTAATTTAATCTGATTGTCATAAGGTTCCATGACTTTGTCCGCACTGGGCATACAAAATCACACAAAATATTTGTTTTATGATTTTCAGAACATTTTGGGTGTTAATTTAACTTTTGTAAACCTGTGAAATGACCGTTCAAAAGAAATGAATGGAGGAGACTACAATTAGAGATCAGACACATGCCCATTCATCAGATGGACACGCTTCCTCTCCCAGACCCCCACATCCGCGTGTTTGAGCATCACACACCTCACTCCCCTTCTTGGCTTCCATGGCAACCCCCACAGAAACCTTTCCCCAATAGAATCTTTCCTCCACCAGAACCACTCCTGTTGCCATTCTCACAACAATTGCAACATTGTTTCAATAATATATAGAACATTTCTCACAGCTCTGGTATAAAAAGCTTTTTTGAGGCCTTGCTCACAATTCATTCTGTGGCAGCACAATCACCAAATAATATACTGTATGAGGCTCTTGATCAAATCTTTGATCATGACACTGGTGAGGAGAGAGGCCAGGAAACTGACAGTGAAGATGCATTAGAGGAAGACGTGTCAGAAGTTGAGGACAACACAGACTTATCCAGACCAAAAGACAACCGATGTGGAACAATCCAGTGATGAGGAAGAGGGCCCAGTGATGAGGAAGAGGGCCCTGCTGAGGTGGTTGTTACATTTTGGTAGAATGGGAAGTTGTCCTGGTCTTCATCCCCATCTGAGCGGAAAGGTCAGCTGTCAGCTGAAAATGTTATCAGGATGAACCCCGGGCCGACAAGATACGACATATCCCGGGTTGATGACATAAAATCTTGCTTCGAACTGTTTCTGACAGAGTCATTCGAAACTATAATAATAAACATAACCAATTTGGAGGGGAGCTGTGTTTACAAAGACAACTGGAAGGAGATAGACCAGGACAGATGTCCAAGCATATGTGAGTCTTGATTTTGTCTGGTGTGCACTGATCCAAAAATGAATTGACCACCACTTTATGGAATGCAGAGTCTGGTCGGGCAATTTTCGTGCCACTATGTCACCCCAGACATTTCACGTGTTGTCACGGGTGATTCGCTTTGACAACCGTGATACAAGACCAGGCCACTGTCAACAAGACGAGCTGCCAGTGATCAGAGAGGTTTGGCACAAGTGGGTGGAGCGCCTGCCACTTGTCTGCCACTTGTCTACATTAAAGTCTGGTGTTCCCGAAAAGAACCAGGGGAAGCGGGTTGTCTTGGAAATGACTGCAGGTCTCCAGGGGCACGACATAACGTGACAATTTCTTCACCTCATATGCTCTTGGTCAGGAGTTGCTCCAAAAAAAATGACCATGGTGAGGACGGAACAAGCCTGTGTTGCCTCCTGCCTTACTCACTACCAAGGAGAGGGATTGTTTTTCCTCTAAATTTGCCTTCACCAATACACACGCTTGTGTCCTTCTGCTCGAACAAAAAGAAGAATGTGCTCCTGTTGACAACTCTACACGGATGCCGCTGTGAGTACCAGGGAGGACAAGAAGCCCAACCCTGCCTAGGATTACAACAGGAACAAAGGGGAAGTTGACAACCTTGATAAGGTATGCTATACTTTATCTTTCAAGTTTCATGTACTTTTTTTATTGCCAGATTGTTTTATCTGCACCCTAAAAATAAGACTTTGTTGTTTGGTGAAATACTCATTGAATTTGTGAACAATATTTTCTATTTCTACGTGCCCTATAACAAATTCTATTCATTTCAATATGTAAATATGTTTTAAATGTGATAAATTGAAACAATGCCTTGTTCTTCACACGTTACTATGCCAAGACATGAAGTACCACTTGTACGTATCATTATTGTGTTTGTATGATTATTTTATTTACTGATTGTTGCATTTTTACAGGTTACTGGCACATACTCTGGTAAGAGGATGACAGCACTTTGACCCATGGTGGTGTTCTTCAACATCCTAGATGTGTCAGCCTGCGATGCGTTTGTGCTGTGGATGGAGGTGAATCCAGGCTGGAAGCAGGTGTAATTCTTCAAGAGACTATTCCTAGAAGAGTTGGGGAAATCCAAGGTGGCGGCCCTCATTCAAAGGCACCAACGCTCCTCGAATACCATCTTCTGCTGGATCGGTGAGAGGTATACAAGGGCCAGAAGCAAGATCTACGGCCGCCGGAGACAGAAGAAACAAAAGGAAAAGGGTGCAATCTATGTGTCAAAGATGTCGGAAGGAGCATTATGTGCCATAAATTAAGTGCATATATTTGCAAGTCACATGTAACAACCACCAAGTAATGTCCAACACGTGCATGAGAACACAATGTAACCACCATTGATTGACAGATTGTGAAAATGTTATTGTTAGTAATACTGTTGTTGTATCTGTTGTTCTTTAATGTGTTCAGAAATTAATTTTGTAATGTGATAACGTTTTTTTGTGTAGTTTTGGGCCTATGTCCTTTCTTTACTAATAAAATCATACTGGTCAGTTTTGACCTGGAACACAAGCGAGGTTATTTTGTGCCACTATTTAAAAAAATTGAAACGGTTTCAAAACAAATCTCCTTGTTAAAGTTTGACGCAAAGTAGTCTATGATAAATAGCGCAATATATTTCATTTGAGTGTTTGTTATAGTCAGAATAATCCATACATTGTGCTTTTTTTACTCAGAAATTATTTGTATGAGCTCAGGTCAATGAGGCCTACAGGCCATAAATAGCAAACAATAGTTCAAAACTTGCAATGTTCATAAGAACTTAAGATAGTAAGAAGATCGAACACAACATTAGGTGAGAGTATGTATTATTATGGATTTATAATCAACTATAATGGGGGGGTCATTTTGGACCGGGAACATAGAATGAATTAACATGAAACGAACACAACAGGAGGGTTAAATTATGGGATTAGCTGACCCACACACTGGCGCCCAGTTAATGGATGGACAACACAACTAAATTATGGAGCGCAGTTGTGATCTTTTGCGTGATAAGCTTATTGACCTCTGCACTTGAATGTGTAAAATGTGTTTTACGCGTTTGTACCGAAACTAACAAAACTAATGCGGTCTCGGCAAAAACACCCTTCTTGTCAACAAAGTGTGTATTCTCTATGGACTCTTCTTACCAATGGGGCGTGTCCCTTGCTATGAGAAAACGTGTATATATATTTATATATATAACGGTTTTATCCTGGGTAGTAGGCTACCCCTGTGATGACTAACACTTATATCTCAACGGGAAGTTCTCTGAGGTGATCTGCACTGTGTAATATATACTAAACATTGTTATTAGGGTTAACAATGTATATTAAAAGTATTGTAAGGTTTAACTTAATCCATGCCTTTTTTTGTGAAGTTCCATGATATTATCTGCATTCACAGACTTTGCTTTTCCATGACTTTGAAAAACATTGACCTAATAACAATGTTTAATCGATGATACACGGTATTGCATTATTTTTCGCGAAGGAGGGCCGTGCTGAGGAGAGCTGTGGACAGCAGGACTGTGGATTGACGGGCCTTGGAGAGGAAGGCCGTGCTGAGGAGAGCTGTGGACAGCAGGACTGTGGATTGACGGGCCTTGGAGAGGAAGGCCGTGCTGAGGAGAGCTGTGGACAGCAGGACTGTGGATTGACGGGCCTTGGAGAGGAAGGCCGTGCTGAGGAGAGCTGTGGACAGCAGGACTGTGGATTGACGGGCCTTGGAGAGGAAGGCCGTGCTGAGGGGAGCTGTGGACAGCAGGACTGTGGATTGACGGGCCTTAGAGAGGAAGGCCGTGCTGAGGAGAGCTGTGGACAGCAGGACTGTGGATTGACGGGCCTTGGAGAGGAGGGCTGTGTAGAGGAGGGTGCTGAAGTAGAGGGCGCTACAGAGGAGGCTCATTGAGTGGAAGTGTGTCAAGAGGCTCGGGAGAAAAGTGAGAAGATAATCTGGAGAGGAAGCTGACTGCTGGATTTGTAAACTGTACATTTTACACGATGTGTAATGATATTAATCATTTAAAAAACGCTTTGTTTATTTTGAAGACTATCCAAAATGTTGCGAGCCCATGAAACCCAATTTCTTTATTTCCTCACGTCCGCTTTCATTTTTGTAATATTTACGAGAAGAAAAAAAACGTGTTCCTTCAACACATCAAAATAGCACATGTACATTTACAATTACAAAAAATGACCAAACTGTTAATCAAATTTTGTGGTAGCGCCCTCTTGATCTCTGAAAAGCTTGCTGTCATCGTACTCTGAAGCAGTGGAAACGTGCTTTCTGGAGTAATGAGTCATGCTTCACCACATGGCAGTCTGACTGACCTGGGTTTAACAGATGCCAGGAGAAGGCTACCTGCCTGAATTACTAGTGCCAACTGTAAAGTTTGGTGGAGGAGGACTAATGGTCTAGTGTTATTTTTTCACGTTTTGGGCTGGGTCCCTTAGTTCCTGTGATGGGCTGTCTTGAACCGATAGTTCATCCTAGATTCATATTTGAGTGAAATAACACTTACCTCAAGTTGTTCTTTAAGGCCCATGGAGTCATTTTTCACAACAAGCCATTATTCAATCCTGTCCCAGCCTGGAATTAGCATGAATTGAAACTGTGCGTCCCGAGCAACAAAAGCTGCATTGAAAGCTTAAACCTACTCCAAAACACTCTCAACTAAGGCTGTTTAACTCAAAGAACATATCAATGTTGTATTCCTCAAATAATGTTTTCATTGTCGCTATATAAATCTATTTTTTTTAACTGAACTGATACTTCCTATGTATACCGGTCAGTTATGTTAACAATGGTATCAATCTGCGTTTTAGATGTGACTTTATTAGCTATGTATGGCTATGTGTGGTAGCTACAGAAAATTGTTTTCATGGTGCCAGTTAAAAGTCAAATTCTGCCAGCTATTTTGTCAATATGCAGTCAAAAAAGTTGATTTTAGTGTGAACGATTACTGAATTTATTTAGTGTTTTTTAGATCATTTCCGCTTGCAATGCAGCCCTGTCCTATGACAGAATGACAGGGACCCCACACAGAAATCCAGGGGCACCGCTGAGAGTTTTGGGCCCCATGAAGAGATTGCAATTTGGGCCCCACCGTGCATTAATCCTGTCTAATCAATCATATTCTCGACAGTTCAGATGTTCATGCGTTCATACACACAGAAAGCAGTTCTGGCACCTGCCTTTTCCCTCATACTAAAACTAAATCTGCACTGAAACTTGACAGACGAGTGGTTCTAAAATTAGACTCACCCAAAATGTAAACTACTCGCCTTCGGCAAACGGAGGGAGGGCAAGCTTAATTTCCAACCCTGCATATATGACATTGTACACTTGATGCTGATTAATTTATGATACTGATTAATTCATGTTATACCATGCAAATATGCACCAAGTTAGATTCCTGGCTGACTGCCTTCAGTCTAAACAACTGCTAAAATTAGCTTAAACCATTCTTAAACTGTGTCAGTTGTGCTCAACTTTCTTTTCAAAGAAATTAATTAGCAGTTCTTTTCCCTCAGTTTGCGTTCTTTCTCTTTCCTTTCTCTTTTCTTTTTTGGTACCCCAATTTCCCTTTCTTGGGGAAGGACATGACTCTGTCATAGTAGCAGTCACTCAGCTCGATTAGCTGCGTTTAGAGATGAATCCTAGTGCAGGGGTTGACTAAACCAATTTGTGCCTTGTGTAAGGAGTGACAGTGGCCTCAGAGAGGCTCCACTATTTTTTGGGGATACAAAGTTCAGCCAGTTAATCGATTCATTCAGCCAGTTTTAATTTAGTTATGACACTAATTACCTAGAAAAAAAAATTGCAAACGAAAAAAATAAACTTTTCATTTCAAGCTACCCTCCCCACATTGGGGCCCTGGGTAGTCAGTCCTACTTTTCCCCCAACTTCGATGCCCCTGCATAAATTGAGGTCCATACAGAAATGGTATGAAATGTAAGTAAACATAAATGAAACCGTGTTTTCTTAATTTACAAAATGAAATGTTAAAACTATTAATATACCAAAAACAAACCTACAATTATGAATGTGTGTTAAAAAAATGTTGCCGTAAGACTGGAGCGTTTCCATAATGTTAATCCCATGATAATCAATCCATATGGAAAAGATAAATTAAGAATATTCCTGCCTTAAAAGCAGAAATGTGGACTCGAGTCTCATGACTTGGACTCGAGTGCGACTTCAGTTACATAGTTTGCAACTTGAGACTTGGTAAAAAGAGAAAACACGTGCAACTTGACTTTGACTTGATGTCTATGACTTGTGACTTAACTTGGACTTGTTTTGATTTTCCCAGCCCCTTCCCTCAACCTCTCTTACCTGTTAACGTCATGTTGTCAATTCAGATGTGATTGAGAACTCGCTATCGTGGCATCTGGATGTGTTTTGAAAGTAGTTACATTTGGATTTGACAACTTTGTCGAGGTGAGGAGGACACATTTTCAACGTGGACAGCATTTTTGTTTTGTTTTTAACATCCTTTAATAGACTTACTATTAAAACATATATATTTAAATCTAAATACATAAAGACAATTGACAACATATAAATACACAAAGACAACCTACTGAATAATATTAGGTTCTTTTTCAACAACCAAAAAAGATTTGATCATCTCCATCATATAACAAAAACTTTTTTTAACCATTGACTTGAAGACTTGAAAGCAAAAATTTGAGACTTCACTCGTCTTGACTTGATCTCAGCTGCGGAACTTGAGACTTGACTTGAGACTTGCCCATTGTTACTTGACACTTGACTTGAAACTTGTGACTTGCAACTATGTGACTTGGTCCCATGTCTGCTTAAGAGTATATGCAAGCCATTTAGCAGAGTCTCTTAGCCACAATGATTTACAGTAGTGAGTTCATACATTCACATCCTTGTTTGTACTGGACACCGTGGGAGTTAAACCCACAACCCTGGTTTTGCAAATGTCGTGCTCTTGCTAAGTGAGCTACGCTGGACCAGCTTGGCTTGGTTAAAACCTTGGATGATAGACCAAAGGCATAGTAACTTTCCCGTAGGAGGTACTGCCCAGCCTGAACCATTGGAAACTCATATCTGAAAACGTACTGTATCTACAAATGTTGTTTTCTCTTAGTAATTGTCATTTATATGATAACGTAATAAACATATAGTGTAAGCGCCTCTTTTGTATGAGTTACATTGCCAGAACAAACATGTATTTTATGATATTCATTGATTACTCATACAATTCATATTTTTTTCCTAATATGTCATATGTACTCTCAGACCTTCTACGTTGATTGAGCTCACAGGTGCCCAAGCTGCCACAAGGAGTTGCTGGAGCACAACAAGGCAACCAAATTGAATTACTAACTTCCCGGACTGTACAGGTCAATTGCACTGCCCTCTGTGGGAACCCTGGATTAGAACCCTGGTCTTGCAATTACCCCATTAAGCTTATTTCCCATATTTTGAGTCTAAGTATTTATTCTTTACCTTTAATATTGTTTTAATAAGAATATTTATGTATGAGAATTCTAAGAGTTTCAGCTTTGAGAGAATGCACATTTTAATAAGCATACAAAATATACAAGCAGTTGGATTCAATCGGGGTCCCAGTTTTCTCTCCTAATTTCATTTAATGCAGTGATTGGCATATCAGTCAGAGCGTGGTTCTCTGTGTTTGTAATCTTTCTGCTGTCTTAAATGGCACAGGAAGACCGTCCACACCAGCGAGGCTCCACCCACAAACACTGTTCGCACAACTGGGGGAACCAGGGAGAAATTCAGTGCCTGAGAGAAAAAGGAGAGAGAGTGAGAGAGAGAATGCAAAATTTCAAATTGTTTGTGTGATCCTTGTATATGTGTATATTTTGGGACTTGAACTCCCCACAAAGATAGTAAAACCTAAGAAATTGGTCCCCACTAGGGAAAATGGGATTTAGGGAAAAACGTACCATCGGGCATAGTGTTATAATAGGGGTTACTTATAGGTTTAGATATTACTAGTTAGGGTTAGGTTAGGCGTTAGGGCTAAGATGAGTTTAGGCATAACAGGCTTAAGGCACATGGATTTCTGGTTCAAGGTTGGGTCTCAGGTCCCCACAGGGACAGGAATACAAATGTGTGGTGAGTGTTTGTTGTGTGCTTGAGTATAAAGTATGCATGCACCTCATGTGTAGTTAATGTGTCGTACCTGCATTGTGGACCAGTAGACCACTCCAGTCTGCAATAAACAACCAAGGAGGGGGAGAGACAGACCACTGTCATGTGGTGTACTATACCTTTGCCTGTTACAGTGTGTTAGCCACATTTATTCTCTGCATCTGTACCTTATATGAAGTCCAGAATTTCTCCTTCCAGTCTTCCAAAGGGTCTTCTTTATTTTCTAATACACCGAGGCCTCAAGGAGAAAAACATGTTATATATGTTTACTTTTTTTTAAAGATAATTTGACATTTTTGCTGAAAGAACAGTGGTGGATTCACAACTGATTCTTATTGGGCATGTTTGTGTTTGCATTGTTAGTGCATGCACAAGACCGCTGTCAGTGTATTGTCTTGATTTTTAGGCTTTGCATTCGGAGTCTGACAACATAAATACCAAAGTGTCAGTGCAAGTCAAGCTGGCCATCATGATAAGCAGTTACACCGATGAGCCAAAACATTACGACCACTCACAGGTGAAGCGAATAACACTGATTATCTCCTAACTAGGGCACATGTCAAGGTCTGGGTAGATTAGGTGGTAAGCGAAAAATCAGTTCCCGTAGTCAACATGATTTATACAGGAGAAATGGGCAGGAGTAAAGACTTGAGCGACATTGACAAGGGCCAAATTGTTATGGCCGGACGACTGGGTCAGAGCATTATGTTATGGCCGGACGACTGGCTCTGAAACGGCAAAGCTTGTGGGGTGCTCCCTGTTAGCAGTGGTGAGTACCTATCAACAGTCGTCCGAGGAGGGACAAACCACTAACCGGCGATAGGGTGTTGGGTGCCCAAGGCTCTTAAATGTGCGAGGGCAGCGAAGGCTATCCCATCTGGTCCGAACCCACAGAAGGTCAACTGTGGCACAAGTCACAGAAAATGTTAATGATGGTTACGTGAGGAACGTGTCACAACACACAGTGCATCACACCCTGCTGCTTATGGGGCTACATAGCCAAACACCGGTCAGAGTGCCCATGATGACCCCTGTCCACCGACGAAAGTGCCTACAATGGGCACGCAAGCATCAGAACTGGACCTCGGAGCAGTAGAAGGTCATCTGGTCCGATGAATCCTGTTTTCTTTTACATCACGTGGACGGCCATGCACATGTGTGCTCTTTACCTGGGGAAGTGATGGCACCAGGATGCACTGTGGGAAGACAACAAGCCAGTGGAGGGAGTGTGATGCTCTGGGAAATGGTCTGCTAGGAAACTCTGGGTCCGAGCATTCATGTGGACGTACATTTGACATGTGCCACCTACATAAACATTGTTGCAGACCAAGTACACCCCTTCCTGGCAATGGTATTCCCTGTTGGCAGAGGCCTCTTTCAGCAGGATAATGTGCCCTGCCACACTGCACACATTGTTCAGGAATGGTTTGAGGAACATTATGAAGAGTTCAAGGTGTTGCCCTGGCCTCCAAATTCCCCAGATCTCAATCCAACTCAGCGTCTGTGGGAGGTGCTGGACCAATAAGTCTGATCCACGGCGGCTCTACCTCACAACTTACAGGACTTAAAGGATCTGCTGCTCATGTCTTGGTGCCAGATACCACAGGACACCTTCAGGGGTTTTGTAGAGTCCATGCCTTGGTGGGTCGGCGCTGTTTTGGCAGCACGCAGAGGAGCAACAGCATATTAGGCAGTTGGTCATGTTTTGGCTCATCAGTGTAAATCTGAATAAGTCAATGGGAGATGTAAACACTATACTAAACTGTTTGCTGAATTAAGAAAACAAAGCAATCACTAGTTTGCTCAGCACTGACAAACAACCTGGTAGAATGCCACTATAGTGGATGACCACAAAATGCTCACCATAATGAAGGAGGAAAAAATATGACAGAGATCAGGAACACTGTCCAGGAGGTAGGTGTGGATATGTCAACCACTACCATCCCCAGTGGACTTCCCCAGTTGATCTACAGAAGCTGGACTGCAAAATGCAAAATCACTCATTATCCTCAAATACAGGATGGCCTAAAAAGTATCTAAAAGAGCCTGCAGAGTTCTCTTGAAAGGTATTGTAGACAGATAAGAGAAAGATTAACATGTACCAGAGTAAAGGCAAGATGAAGGTTTGGGGGAAAAGTAGATTAGCATACCACCTCATCTGTGAAATATGGTAGAGGGAATGTCATGTTTTGGACATGTATAGCTGTAAGAGCATACTGGCAGAGCATCACCAGGGAAGATAACCAGTACAGGCCTGGCAGAGCATCACCAGGGAAGATAGCCAGTACAGACCTGGCAGAGCATCACCAGGGAAGATAGCCAGTACAGGCCTGGCAGAGCATCACCAGGGAAAATATCCAGTACAGACCTGGCAGGGCATCGCCAGGGAAGATAACCAGTACAGGCCTGGCAGAGCATCACCAGGGAAGATAGCCAGTACAGGCCTGACAGAGCATCACCAGGGAAGATAGCCAGTACAGACCTGGCAGAGCATCACCAGGCAAAATATGCAGTACAGACCTGGCAGAGCATCACCAGGGAAAATAGCCAGTACAGGCCTGGCAGGGCATCACCAGGGAAGAAACCCTGTACAGGCTTGGCAGAACATCACCAGGGAAGATGCCCAGTGTCTGGTGATGTCTACGGAAGGCAGACTAGAGGCAGTCATTGCATACAAAGGAAATGTGACCAAGTACTAAACATGATTACTTTATTGTAATGTTAATCTGTCCAAATCTGTTTGCTACCCTGAAATGGGGGTCTATGTACAAAACATCCTGCAATTTCTAAACGGTTAATCTAAAAATACCCTTAAATTATAGCTGACAATTGGCACTTTAAACCCATAGCCAATATATCATTTAAAATGTAAAGTGCTGGAGCCCAAAAAAAACTGTGTCAGTATCCAAATAGTTTTTGAGTTCTATAGATACAGATTTAAAGTTTTACTTCACTCACTCTCTCTCTCTCTCTCACACACACACACACACACACACACACACACATATATACACACAGACAAATACATACAAACACAAACTACAAGGAATGAAAGCCTGGAGCCATCAATTAGTATGTTAGTGAATCTTAAACAAGTTTATGGACTGCAAAACACACAGACCTATGAAGAAGACACTGATGGTAGCAGGTGCGCCAACCATTTGGTCCAGCACCACCTTCCCTGACACCCTCCTGAACCCTCCCCCTGGGAGCATCCTCTCCAGTCCTTTCAGCCAATGGTAGTTGAAGTTGGCATGGAAACAGAACCCAACAAGAGCCACTCGAGCAGTCTGGGACCAGTCAATACTAGCCCATGTTGTGACAATTTTGGTTCCAGGGGAAGTATTGGCTCCCACCGCATCCGCCTTGGCCCCCTCTTCTGGGTGATTACTTGTGAGTGGTTCCTTGTCTGTGTACAATTCATTCCCGTGTTTCCCTCTGAACATGCTTTGCTGTATGAGGTCTGCGGAGGCGAACAGGGCTGTGTATCCAGCCATGTTGCTGATGTAGGGGTGGGTCTTGAATATGGCCCAGACCCAACTCATGATTACTGTTAAATTCACAGAAACAAAGCTTAGCATTACATGGTATATGAAGCAACAACGTTCACTCAATCCAGATCAATCAGTCTTTTCAATGGACATGGGATCACGTACAAATGGTACATATGGCTAATGAATGATGACTATTACACTGACGTTTAGGGGCCCACTTAATCCTTGAAATAAGTAGGATATGATACATGAATGTAAAAGAAAATTGCATGTATTGTCTTATTGATCTGTGCCTTCTGGTTTCAGGTAAAGAAAAACATATGACTTACCTTAGACCTCAGCTTGGAAGACAGAAGTGGTAGAGATACAAGCTTCAATACTGTGAGATTCTGTTGGACAAGAAAGGTGGGCCAATAGAATTCTCAGCCAGTAAGAGTCCGGTTCTCAGAAATCAATAAGGTTGGCTGGTCAAAGGTCTGTCAGCAAGGGTGTGATAGGGCTTTATCCACTAGCCTTCTTTCGCAATTTACGATTCTGAGAAAAGCACAGATGGGAAAGGCAGGAGCGTGAGTGAATGGATACATGGGAGAAAAGAGAAAGAGGACACAAAACATAGCGTGAAACAGGAATAGGACAGATAGAACAGAAATCATACTAGTACAATGCTAATATTAATTTTGTGTAATTTAGTGGTACAGCAATGCTATTGTCATAGTGATTCTAAGGTGCTATACTAATCTGTTGAATGCAGACCAAACATGTCTAATTATTTATGTTTACAGTTGACTTTGATAATGGTTTTTCATTTTGTATCACATTCCTATTCTTCGCTCCACCTACTTGAGTATGGTTACTGGCAGCCAAACTGCCAAAAGTGACCACAACGAACCACAATGCTATTCTCTCCTGCAGAAAAAAGAGCTTGGCTTGTTTTCACTCACCAAAATCATGGTCCACAATATAGGTCAGCCAATCTCTACTAACAACATGGTATGCAAAGGGTCTCCAAACAAGCTTTCTGAATGGCAGAGTAGATCCTGCTCTCAGACACATATGGCTGCACTAAAAATAGATGCCACTCCTGTTACCACACCTTTCTCCTTGGAGACACATGGTAAGTTTGGTTTACAATAATCAGCCCCATGTATATATTTAAAGGAATAGTTAACCCCAAACCACCAATTACATGCAATCATTTCCTCTTCCACATTGGGATGGAGGCCTGTAGACTTTTTGCTATCACACACGCACACACACAAGCACACACACTGTTCATTATTTAGCAATGCAGTAGGTACAGCCTATTCATTCGCCGTGCCACCATATATATGCAAAACTTAGTGTTAGGGCGGCGTGCCATTAGCAACCACCTTAGCTCTTAGATCAGAAAATGTGATAATGAGGGCCAGAGTTTAAGTTAATCAATTAAGGGCTTGTTAAGCGCCTCAACTGGTGCATTTGTGTCTCTTGATACTGAACAAGCTGCCTTTAGTGTTCCTGACAAAGGAGAGGTGCACCCACGCTTCCACGAGCGGTTGACTTCTCACATAATTGCCCCTTTTCTTTTCTCAGCCTCTCATCCCTTACTTCCTTTATCGCTCTCCCCTTTATTTCAGGCCAGTGGCTTGATGTGGAATGTTTAACATCGCCTCGTTGAAACACACACACACACACACACACACACACAGTGACACACTCACACCCACATACACATACAAGCCAAACCCCACCGTTTTCTTTGACAGTCTGTCTGTACCTCAACTCTGTCTGAAATATATAACTGGTGTCAGTCTGCAGAGACAGCGCCACAGCATTGACTAGGTGAGTTTCTTCATATTGTTCTATATTTTATAATAATATTTACCTAATACGTTGTATCATAATAATACAAAAAAGTATTAATAAAAACTGGTATAATAATATCTTCGTAATAACAAAGGTTTCAGTGGTCCAGCTTTGTTTAACACCCTGCTGTTGAACTGTAATGTGTTTGATTAGTGCATGGACCATACTATAGCTAAATTGTTAATTGGAATAAATCATTCAATGTATTTTTTATTTACACCATAATAGAAATGTTTTACCTGAAATATGTTGACTGGTCCACCATAAAATTGGAATGGTTTTGTTTCATATATAATCTCAACAAAATTATTAGGGTTTGGTTATAACCTAATGTGTTACAGAAGTGAGTGAGTTTTTAAGTGCTGTTTGTTCAGTTTTCTCTCAATTATGGCATTAGGTTTCATGAGCCATGCTCGTTGATAAATAATTTTTGGTCTTCTACTGAAAATTTGAAAAAGGAAACAGTTTGGCAGACTTTTTCAATAAGCCTACACTATTATGAGTTTCCCAATTTTACATGGTTCTTTTCAGTATTATATCTGTTGACACTTCTGTTCGACATATGCTCCCATGTCTTTGGAAGTTTGCAAGGAAGATTTTTCCACTTCATGATTGTATTGGAATTCATATGAACATATTCACCAAGATGTTCCACCTAGATCTTCTCTTTCACCTTCCTCCTCAACCTCCACTAATACCCTGAAGATGTCGTTACTTCTCCTCTCCTAATCCCAGCCATGCGTCCATCAAATTCAATGAGCTTTGAACCTGGGATGGAGCGAGGTGTTCCCTGGGGTCGCGACCTCTTCACCTTTGTAACATCAGCAGCCGGTCACATGATGCGGACACTCCAAAGACCAAGAAAGAACCGTCCATCCAAACGCCAAGTCAACCACCGACGCTTTCTACACAACATGATCCAGAGGTGAGTGTGTTTCTGATAAGAGTGAGCGTCATAACAAGATGGGTATTATATTGTACACTCTTTCAAACAGGAAATTTGCAGAGATAGAAGCAGCAAATCACCAACTTGCATCTGTCCTCTTTTCAACGGATGTGGCGAATAGCAACACACCGTCCCCATCACAACATCCAATAATGGCTGACCAATCTGACAGCACCTCTAAAGGTCGGTGTTCTCCCTTTAATCATCCAGATAACTTGATGCATAACTAAACCAAATGGGTCCCCGATGATGTATTCACCCTTTGTCATTTCTCCTCCTTTTGAATCCTCCACCCTGTTGACTCCAACTCTCCCCTCCAGCTCCTAAAAGTGCAGGTGCACGTTCCCCTTGTTCAACTCAAACTGAAAACCTTGCAGTTGAACACAGTGAACCTGGGGACAATTTGAGCCTCAACCCTAAGCAACACATGGACCAGTCCAATGGCAGCACTCCTAGTGAGGGAACATACAGACAGGGCGTCAGATTAGACGATCCAATGGACTGCGGATCACCAAGAACATCAGAAAAAACGAAAGACTTGGAACAAGGCGGGGAACACTTTCTCACGGAGCCCTTTAGATGTGAAACAGCTTCAGAGGAGAGCCTTTGTAGCTGGATTGACAGCATTAGAGAGAAATATGAAACACAACTCAGACAAGAGTCCGATTCAAATACCACGCTTCCACCTCTGAACCAGAGGGCTCTACCAGAAAATCAAGATGTGTCAACTATCAACCAGACTCCCCTCTCACCTGGACTCTCCCATTTGTCCCTAGACTCTTGTGACTTTGGAGTCATAGCGGCCACTGAGATCTCCGCCTGCTGCCAGTCCCAAAACAACATGGCCGACGGTGACACAGTGGAGAGCCAGAGAATGGATATGATGAGGTTTTGGGACTCAGAAGAGAAGCCACTGGACGATGGGAGTTTTGGGGACTTCATGGACCCCCATCTGGAGACCATATGGGGGTCTCAGGGTGAAGAAGGGAACCTAGCCACTAAGGTGCACATTGATGATGTCACATTTCTGAATCAGTCGGACAGTTTCATAGAGAAGTTGATGCTCTACACCAGCAGCAGCACTGACAGCAGGTCTGAGATGGAGCTGATTGACTGTTTCAGAGGGCAGTATGACTCTGGACAACGATACAGATGCTCTGTAGATCCAGTATCAGCCTTTAGAGACTTCTTAAATGGCCAGGGCAGCTCACAATGTATGTTGGAGAGTACTTTAGAGAGACAAGGTACAGATAGGCAGCTCACCTGTTTGAATGCCACCCCAAACCAACTCTACTCCTCCATAGGCTACCACTGTAACCTTCCAGATACCAACATGCTTCAGAGCTCTTGTCCTCAACCCGATAGTACCTTCTCATTGGTGAAAGATGACTTGAATCAGAATTGTATTCCCTTTGCAGGAGTGGCTAGATCCTTCCCTGCCCCAATTCAGACCCCTCAACCCTCACATCCGGTTCTAACGCCACCCCTGGGAAATGATTGGCTGTTCACGGATATCATGGAGGATGGAGGCCTATCAGTGTGAGTTGTGCATCTTGCCACCAAATTCACAGCGGTGCCACAAGATGAAAAGAAAAATAATTTGTTTACCCACAACCAATATAGTTAAGGTGCCAAAGGCCAAATGTAGAATAGAAGAAAAATATAAAACGTTTCATCTGAAGCAGAATTCACGAGTGAGCTAAACCCCAAAAAACATCTCAACCCATCCGGACCACGAACAGATGTGGTACAGATTAAGCTAAACAAGGAGCTAAATCAGACATCTTTAGGAATAAGAAGTACCCAAAAATAGCCACTAGATGTCAGGTAAATATACAAATACTATATAAGACCTAGAAATATTTCAACTAAATCATGAGATAAAAAATGTAGTGTATGTTTTTTAACAATACTACCTAATTAACAAAATTATATTGTTTTGTGATTGGACATCAGAATTTTTTCACATTCCCATAGGTGTCTGTAAATATCTTTAAAGGGGCAATATGTAAGATTTTTAATGTACTACTACCATAAATATAAGCAGAAATTACCAGAAGACATCTGAGGTAAATATTTTAAGGTAATGATTCATATTAACTTTTTCTACAAAATTGATCCAAATGCCTGAGATATTCCCCATTTATACTTTCTCGCCGGTCTGTCTATCAGTTTGCTGTGACTTGTTATCTCCTTATTAAATTTAGACACTCACAGTATTATCCTTCCAACCCTAAAACACCATCAGTTCTTTTTTACGTTGTATACAGGAGAAATGGGCAGGAGTAAAGACCTGATCGACTTTCACAACGGCCAAATTGTTATGGCTAGACAACTGGGTCAGAGCATCTCTGAAACGGTAAGGCTTGTGGGGTACTCCAGGTCAGCAGTGGTGAGTACCTACCGACAGTGGTCCGAGGAGGGACAAACCACAAACAGGTTGTTGGGCGTCCGAGGCTCATCGATGCGCGAGGGCAGCGAAGGCTATCCTGCCTGGTCTGAACCCACAGAAGGTCCACTGTGGCACAATTCACAGAACATTGTAATGATGGTTATGGGAGGAATGTGTCACAACACAGTGCATCACACCCTGTTGTGTATGGGGCTCCGTAGCCGCAGATCAATCAGAGTGCCCATGGTGACACATCCACCGTCAAAAGTCCTACAATGGGCACACGAGTGTCGGAACTGGACCTTGGAGCAGTGGAATACAGTTGCCTGGTCCGATGAGTCCTGTTTTCTTTTACATCACATGGACGGCCGTGTACGTGTGCGCAATTTACCTGGGGAAGTAATGGCACCAAGATGCACTGTGGGAAGATGACAAGCCGGTGGAGGGAGTGTGATCCTCTGGGCAATATTCTGCTGGGAAACCCTGGAACCCGCGTATTCATGTGGACATCAATTTGACATGTGCCACCTACCTAAACATTGTTGCGGACCAGGTACACCCCTTCATGTCAATGGTATTCCCTGATGGCAGTGGCCTCTTTCAGCAGGATAATGTGCCCTGCTACACTGCACACATTGTTCAGGAGTGGTTTGAGGAACATGAAGAGTTCAAGGTGTTGCCCTGGCCTCCAAATTCCCTAGATCTCCATCCAATTGAACATCTGTGGGAGGTGCTGGACCAACAATTCCAATCCACGGCGACTCCATCTCGCAACTTACAGGATTTGAAGGATCTGCTGCTAATGTCTTGGTGTCAGATACCACAGGACACCTTCAAGGGTCTTGTAGAGTCCATGCCTTGATGGGTCAGCACTGTTTTGGCGGCACAGAGGACCAACAGCATATTAGGCAGGTTGTCATAATGTTTTGGCTCATCAGTGGACGCAGGGCCCCAACAGCTTGTAAGTGAGCAGAGGCTGTAATGCCAATAACAATTAAGGATTATACTTCAACTTATGTGATGATTTGTGGTTTGACAGAATGAATGTATTTACTTCTTAATGTGTGTAATATTAAGTTATTGATAAACTACAGTAAATGTGTGCATGTAACCAGTTGTTTCACCAAACCAATAAACAAATTGAAACACACAAAATGTCAAAACCACCAACATATATTAAAGTTCAGCCCAGTCAGATATGTTTTATAATTACAGCATTGTAAACAAAAAAGGCTAATAAACACATTTCCAAAATGTTTAAATTCCACAGAAACCATAAAAGAAAAGAAAAAAAGGAAAGTAATACCTTTGAAGTCCCAGATATAGACATTAGTTCTATGATCACATTATACGGGTCAGACAATAACATTTAACCAATTGCCCTCTGAAGATCAGAAGTCTAGATTAACATTTTGTGATCTTGTGAAACCATTAGTGTAAGTTTGCATTCACATAAATGTAAAACATTAGCTACACATTGGTACTGCTATCCCTTTGACACTACGTACAATGCTGGATGTCTGGATATACTTCGCGAAAAAACTCTATTCCGATAAGTGAATTTGCCCATCATCCAGCCATTACCTTGTACACCGGAAATAAAAAACCCGCAATGATATCTTGCAACAAAAGCTATTGTTGGCGATACAATCTACATTCTGCTTCGAAAAAATATTTGCTAGACGAACAACACTTTGGAGTTGGCCATGTTTAGTTCCTGAAATATGTTGGGAAATTGTAGATGTTCTAGCATCTGATGACGGCTGAGGAATCTTGAAACACTGATACGGTTGCCCTGGGTTTTTAGCACCCCTCGCATCCGCAAATGGACACGAACATTTTAGCAGACACAGTATGATCGGGTAAAAATCTCTGGCGACGTATGCCACTAGATAATGTGTAAAGGCTGGAAGAAGTCTGACAGAAACAAATACAGAAATCAGCAGTAACAATGTGTACCTAATTGCATCAATCGCAAATCGTAGTCAGAATCTGCTCAATTACTCTCGTGGGGCTTACGTAAAGTGCAGAATTTACATTAACGTAACACATCTTTCTTTACATTAAGTGAAATAAAATACATGAAGGAAAAAAAAGAAAAAAAATTGCTTAATAAAAACTTATAATACCCGTCGTTGTTAGGTAATCAAAAACAAATATAACATCTTAATCCAAATATCCTATCCTTTAAGTAGATTAATTTTCTTTTGTTGCTTCGAATGTTTTTATAATCACAAAATGTATTTCGTAAAGAACCAACTGTTTCTGTAGTATAGTCATGAAAAGTATCAATAAAACTGGACCTCGTCAAAAAGGCGCAAACTTGACATGAGAAGATGCAGAACTGCAGTATTGATTGATGTCAGCGCAAATGTACCATTGTTCTGATAACTGCTCTTTACAACAATCTTCTAGTAGTTTAACCCTGCATGCTTTTCAATGGGACTGACCTAGTCTTATGCCGAGTAAGATTAACGCCCTTCCTTGGGCAGGAGCAGACAACCCTGATTACCGAAAAGACTGTGATCAATGCTGTAATCAATGCCATGCACCACCATGCAAATACATACTGTAATACTAGACTGAGCAGCAAAACATCCCTATTCCAAGGTGCACTGTGTCTGCAAGTATGTGGACATTACTTCCTGTACAGACTTCTGCTGTGGCAGGCATAGAGATTCTGGGGCAGAGAGGAGTTCAAATATAAACAATATATATCAACAAAAAGGCTTTGTTCAAGATCTCTTAGAACCAGGTTTTTCTACCAGTTAGAGATCTCCTTATCCGTCCGTTTATGATAGGACACATTTTTTAACGATTCCACCCTCATCATTTCAATATAAAACACTATGGTAAAGGGAGGGAAGCCTAGAACTTTGTTGTTCTAGGAGAACCTATACAGAAATACTGGGTAGAAACTGTTCTAGTTGCTTTATAGAACAGATCTGAAGACAGTTGAACTCAGGGGTAGTTACACTGTAGTTACACTTACAGTTTAAATTCCCCCAACACCAGACTTAGCCATACTACGCTACAGTTATCTATTCTACACTACTAATGTCCCTTTTCTCATCCGTACGCCCACCATTTGGTTAAACATAAAAGCTTTGTTTCATAGATATTTTACACCATGAATGAATAAAAAAAAGAATATTACAATGTACAATATGTCTATTTGGTAAAAACAAAAGTTATGGATGTGTTTGATATGTTGAGAATGACTAGCAGTCTCTAAACACCTAAGTGATGCAAGTCTTTCATGTCCACATTTACCTGGTCTGTTTAAGAGATTCCAGTGTGTTTCTCCACAGAGTTCTGGTGTAGTGTTAGTTACTGCCATAAAGGCCTGTCCTTTCATTGCTCAATAAATGGGTCATTACTTACCAACCAAGACCTAAAAACATCCCTAACGTCTTGATATAGTAACTGTGATGCTGTTTTTAACCTTTCTCTATCACCAGAGTATGTTTGAGGCCCTGCCTTCCTTTCCATCGGTGCCAGTGATTCCAGATCAGTATGTCAATCCCAATGTTTTGTCTGAACAAACAAGAAGTAATGCAAAAAACAACCTGCAGGAATAAATAACTTAGGATTATGCTCATATTTAGACAGATATCAATTACATGAACTCAACTGCCAGTAATTTATAAGAAACTTGTTGAGACTTGAGTTTAAGAAACTATCTACAGTTGCGACTGTAGCTATCTACCTATACCTAACTATGCAATGCACTGACCTATCTATCTATCTATCTATCTATCTATCTATCTATCTATCTATCTATCTATCTACCTATCTAGCTATCTAGCTATAAAGATCAATGAATGTCCAATCAAAATGCAGAGCACAGCACTGACGGCAGAATACATGGAGGTTCAGCTTTTTTGCATTGGTGTTTGATGCAACTGCAATAACATTTTTGGTTGTCATTGCTTGTCATGATTACAAAATATATTAAAATGTTACCCTTATGATAATCATAAGTTAAACTGATTAACTGTACGATGATGTGGACATTTCTAGCCAGTTTTACAAGTATGAGTGATGATGATGAAGTAATTATCATCATCAGTCATTTTCTTAAAAACTTTATGCTGGCTTCATTCTTGGTTGTGGATACACTATCAAGGTCAAATATCTATAATCTTTCCTTTTTTCTCTCTCTCACTAAATCATCGCTTCCCTGATGTATCTTCCCTTCATATATAACCCAATTGAAACTACACCCAAATTACTATTGTATCCTAATCCTTCAAAGGCATTCTATATTTCCTAAAATATGGTTTAAAATTATAATTTGGCCTAAAAGCAAGCTACATTCAAGTGAGAGAGAGAAAGGTGGGAAATTCATGGGAGTGTCTCCCAGGCTTGTTAAAATACAGAATAGCAGATCAGCTGACTTTCACACCAGCAGTCAAAGAGCTGTTTACAAGATACACACTGACAAAGGGACTACATACATAGAAAAGTGGATCGGTCCCCAGTGTGTCTGTGATTTTGTGTTTCTCTAATCTTGCGAAATGTCTTCCCTAAACATGCAAATGGTCTTTAACCCTTTGAGGAGTGAACCATTTATTATTCTGAATGTTCTACTTGGGAATTCTCCAGCATTCTAGAACATTTAGCAGCCCTTCTTGATGTCATCATCTAGAAACATTAACACATAATGAGTTCCTCAAAGGGTCAAACATGGCTTCACAAATGCTTTTGTTTCTGACATTTGAAGCATAATACAATAATAGAATGTCTACGCTGCTATAATTAGCTTCCCCCAGGTTTCTAGGAGATTGCGTTTGCCCCAGTGACATTACAGTCCATTAGCATTTGTCAGAATAATCAACAAACTGATCAGCCTTGGGTTTCTTCCTCTCTCTCTCTCTGTGTGTGTGTGTGTGTGTGTGTGTGTGTGTGTTCGGGAATACTCACTGCTCTAATCTGCTGCAGAGTCAATAGGAGTGCAGAATCAGTTAGTCTATTGGTGTATTTATATGTGTATATACATGTATGATGTATGTGTCTGCTTATTTATTATATGTATTTATGTCATTTTTATTAATTACTTTTTATTACAGTTTTCCAGGTTTGTCTCATTGAGATTCTCTTTTCCAAGAAAGACCTGGCCAAAATAGCAGCACACACAGTTACAAAACACATTAAAAAAAACAAAGTGCTGTATCTATGTAATGTGTGTGTACATTTGTTTGCATGTATGTGTATTTGTACTGTATATGTTTCTATTTGTGTGTGTATATATGTATGTATGTGTGTGTTTGTGTGTGTATATGTGCTGTTCATGTATCTATGTGTGTGTGTGTTACTCAGTGTCGTTGAGGCTGTATGGTGGGGGAGGTCCCAGACTGTTGTTTTCGGAGGGGGGCGTTGGGGTCCCAGGGCCTGTTCCGGGGCCAGTGCCTGAAGAAGGGGTCGGGGAGGCAGGTGGCTCCTCAGAGTCAGAGTTCTCCAGTGACAGGTCATCCACCAACGCCCTGCGGCCTGAACGCATCCCTAAGGGCAACGGAGCACGCCTGGGGGGGAGGGTGGTTAGAAAGATAGGATTCTAAATATCTGCTATGCAATCAACTGTCACTAAAAAGGACGGGCAAGAGTGCCCCCTTGTGGTATAAAGATAATAATACATGAGGAGGTTCAAGTCCTAAATGCCGATTGGCTGAGAGACTGTATACCACTGGTATGACCAAACATGTGTCTTTTTAAGAGCAATAAGTCATCTCAGGGGTTTGTGTTTCACTGTCATTATGCCACGGCTACGAGCTGTTTCCAGGCACTTTGCACTGCGTTGTACTTAACAGTCCTTAGTCGTGGTAAATATTGGCCATGTACCACACTGTGAGATCGGCAAACTAGGAAGAGTACAATATTTCCTGTTTAAAATACACAACAGTCCACGCACACGCACACACACACACGCACACGAGCGCGCACACACACACACACACACACACACACACAGTGACCTACTTGTCTGGTTTCCGTTCAGATGGCATGCTGATGAGTGGAGAGGTGGAGTGTGAGACAGACAGATGGACAAACAGGTGGACAGACAGATGGACAGTGTGTCAATTTTAGATGGAGTTTATGATAGAAAAAAAAACATGCAATGATAAAACCCATAACAGTGTTTTGGCAGGTATGGATGTTAGGGGACTCAACATAAAATGGTTCTGGGATGGTCAGTTAGGTTAAGACCAACCAACCACACACACACAAACACACACAGTGACAGTGTTACCTGAGCTGGCTGCGTAGCGCGGTGATCTCACGGGTCATGCTCTGGGAACTGTCAGTTAGCTCCTCCAGTTCTCTCTGTAGTTTACGTCTCAGAGCGTTGGAACGAGAGTTCTCCTCCTCCACCTCCTCCAGCTGACGCTTCAGCTGCCTCAACCGGCCCATAGACTTATCCAACTGGGGGGGGTGACAATAGAGGAAGATGACAATAGAGGAAGGAACGATTGGGATCAGAGAGGGAGAAAGAGACAGATTAAGCACAGAACAGAAGGACTGGGATTACACATCACAGATTAAAATCCAGATGATATTTGGGAGGGGATCAGTATCACCCTTACCACTACACTGGAGAGGGATGGGGGGGGCTGTTTTTCACTATAATATGGGAGGGGATGGCAGCTCTCTTTCCCTGGTGCCAGGGCAGGATCAGATTAGGATTGGGATTAGCAGGAACAACCACTTATTTTGGGAAGTAAACACACCCTATTGTTGAACCCACAAAGAAATAGTTCATTCCTGTTCTCTGTACTGGTCTACACAGGTTCACCCTTGTCCTCTGTACTGGTCTATACTGTTTCATACCTGTTCTCTGTACTGGTCCACACTGGTTCACCCTTGTCTTCTGTACTGGTCTATACTGGTTCATACCTGTTCTCTGTACTGGTCCACACTGGTTCACCCTTGTCCTCTGTACTGGTCTATACTGGTTCATACCTGTTCTCTG
>JACXGI010000246.1:90092-109061 GCA_016801175.1 Esox masquinongy | reverse complement strand
GAAGAGAAATTTGGCAAGAGAAGAAAAAAGAGAGCAGGGATGCTAGAAATTAGGGAAGGTGAAGAAGAACATTCCTCAGGTTGTCTAGTTCTTAATTGGACACCAACAGAAGAAAAAACAAAACCCAGCAGACAGTAGGCCCTCTATGGAATGAGTCTGACACATTATAAGATAACGTGCATGTTCTCCTCACTGTCTCTCCTGCTCCAGCTGCTCCTCCATGCTGTCAATCTTTGCCTCCAGGGCGGCGACACTGAGTCTGTGCTTTCCCCTAACAGCTCCCTCCATCTCCCCGAGCTTTAGCTTAAGCTCCTTGTTCTGCCTCTCCAGAGCCTCTCGGGCCCCCTCTGCCTTCTGGCCCAGGGTTCTTTCCCCCTGCAGCTGGACGGTCAGAGTGTCCACCTGGGGAAAGAGGGAGCGCCACAGAACAGGACATTACAATAGAGAAGAAGTGACAAATGTAATATACCCTAAGTAAGACAATAAGATACAGTATTTGTTAAACATATAAATAACACATTTCATATGACATATACAAATGCTTTCAGGTTATATTTAGGCTATCCAACATATATATTTTGACTTGTAGGTAAAAATAATAGATAATCCTATAAAAACGCTGGTCAAAACCTATACACTGATGTGTTCATATTTTATTTACACTGATGTGTTCATATTTTATTTATACTGATGTGTTCGCGGGCGGGTATGTGTGTGTGGGCTGGGGGGATTCCGTATTTTACCTGAAGTGTAGCCTTCCTGTATCTCTCAGCCATTATTTCAGCATTGTTCTGCTCCTCCTCCAACTCCTCTTCCAGCTGAGTGACTCGTGCCTCCAACCTCCTCTTCTCTTCACAGAGAGCAGACCTGACGACCCCCACACACACAAAATTACCATGATACACACGCATAATACATAGTAATACACACACACGCACACACGCATAATACACAGTAATACACACACACACAATTACCATGATACACACGCATAATACACAGTAAGACGCACGCATGCGCACATACACACAAGCAGAGGCACACATTGTAGGAATCTCTATCCTTGTGAGGACACAAACAGTTATTCCCATAGAAAATCGTATCTTCCTGCACCCTGAACCTATTTTTGGTCTGCTCAAGGTTAGTAAAAGACCCACACACACACCCACATAAAGAGCAGAAAGACAGATACTGACTTCCCAGTGGAGGTGTTGATGATTTCATCAGCCATCTCATCTCTCTCTTGCTGGGCCTGTCTTCTCATCCTCTCAGACACTGATAGATCCTAAACACGCAGAGACACACGCAGAGACAGAGAATTCTTCAGCTGATCATGTTGACCATCTGTATAAAAAAAACATTTAAAAAAACATCCTTCCCAATATGCAATTGAGGTTGTGTCTTCACACACACAGACCGCAGACACACCTCTGTAAGCTGCAGTAACTCCGCCTCTAGGGTCTGTAGGCGTTTCTCTGTGTCTTTTGATTGGGCAACCACCTCGTCACGTGCCAGCTTGGACTCATCAAGCTCACGGAGCACCTCCTTCATCTGAGCCTGAGGGAAAGAGACAGAGGGGTTAAATGTGGTGTTCCACAAGTCTTTGTGCTGGGACTATTACAGTTGCCTTTATAGAAAAGATGGTTTAAAGTATATCAGAGAACCTGCACATCATCTAACCTCAGCCCAAGCAAGCAGCATAAGAAAGAAAAAATATTTGTGTCTTACCTGCAGCCTCCGTAGCTGCCTAAGTCCCTCCTCCCTGCCACGATTGGCTGTCTCCACCTGGGCCTCTGCCTCCTGTAGCTCCGCCTCCAGCTGCTTCTTGACAGACATGGCCTGCGAGCGCTGACTCCTCTCCTCCTCTAGCTGGGCCTCCAACTCCCTGACCTGATTGGAAGAGGGATGGAGGGAGGGAACAAAAGTTCAAATAAGACAGAGCTTCAGTATATAAATAAAATTAATTACAGGCTACTGTAATACTGAAGTTCAATGCACTTTTTTTCTGTCTTCTGACCTGTTTGTTGAGAGACCTCCTCTTCTCCTCCCCCTTTTCCTCCTTGGCGCTGATCTCCCTCTCAAACTGGGCCCTGAGGGCCTGCAGCGTGACTTCCAGCCTCAGCCTGGAGTTCTCCGCCTCCCCCAGCTCCTCCTCCAACTCCTGGGTTTGAGAGCGGAGGGACTCTGCCTCTGTTTCCAGGGCCCGCCGGGAACGCTCCAGCTCATGCACCTGACACAGGAGAGAAACGTGGGCTTATGTAACTACGGCCATTAGGGTTTGGAGATAGCTGGTCGATAGCTGGTAAGAAAGGACCATAGTCAGGCATATTGGTTAAAAACTGTAAACAAAAACATACAGTGCAAATGTAGTCCATATCCTTAGATAACTGGAATAATTATGTAGGATATTTACGTTATATGAAACATTTTCAAAACGAGTAGGCCCAATAAAAGAGCTTTGGTATCATTATAAAGGTATATTTTTCAGCATTCTGTGCTTTACTAGACAGGAAAAGTGGCAAACGACAGAGGAGTTCTTCTGAGGGAAGAGCAGTAGATCCAAACCACCCCTGTTGGGAAGGCAATGTATAATGTTGTAGCCTATACAAAATGACTAAGGTCAGTTATATTAGCCTAACTTTTACAAAAGCCTAGCCACAGTAAAAACATTATTCAAACAGCATAAAGCAGAACATTTTCAGGTTTGCTTTAAACTTCCTCTTCTATTAATATATTTTACAATTCCTTCTCTCTGTATTTGTATTACTATAAGCAACTGCATTTTTTATGGACGCTATTCACTTACAACTTTCTGAGATAGAACTCTCTCAGGCCATTAGATCCATATAACGGATGATAAACAAAGAGTAGACTATGCCAGCCAACAAAGCACATTGAAATAAAGGAGAAAAATGGACATTCAGATTTAACACTATGCTAGACAACACTGTCCAGTTCAGTGTTACATAAGGCTAATGATCACTTGACCAGAGAGAGGGAGGTGCTGCTTTAGTGCTCTCTGGTCTTTCTCACACCTCCACTTTTCTCTTTCATAACAGTAATAGTCTACCACATGTATGTTGATATATGTTGATTATGGCAGAGGAACACACCATCTGGCATGGGTCTCTGCTGTGTTCTCACTGCACTGCAATCTTTTGCTCAGCCAAACTGTGTGAGTTAAGTTGAAATATACAAAAACACACACACACGTACATTCTTTCCCACGTCATCCTGTTGATTGACCAGCTGTTCCATGTCTATGCGGAGTTGCTTGTTTGATCTCTCCAGCTCGTCCCTCTGATCTTGGGCCTCCTGCAAGTGTGCATGGGATAATAAATGAGTAACAAGATAACACCTATATCAACAGGAAAATGACCTGCTGCGGTAAACTGGATAATACAGTGTGGTCATTGCAGTGGGACCTGCAGGGCTCGTGCTAACTGGATAATACAGTGTGGCCATTTCAGAGGTACCTGCAGGGCTCGTGCTAACAGGATAATACAGTGTGGTCATTCCAGAGGTACCTGCAGGGCTTGTGCTAACTGGATAATACAGTGTGGTCATTCAATAGGTACCTGCTGGGCTCGTGCTAACTGGATAATACAGTGTGGTCATTGCAGTTGTACCTGCAGGGCTCATGCTAACTGGATAATACAGCGTGGTCACTGCAGTAGTACCTGCTGGGCTCATGCTAACTAGATAATACAGTGTGGTCATTCCAGAGGTACCTGCTGGGCTTGTACTAACTGGATAATACAGTGTGGTCATTCCAGAGGTACCTGCTGGGCTCATGCTAACTGGATAATACAGTGTGGTCACTGCAGTAGTAACTGCAGGGCTCCTGCTAACTAGATAATACAATGTGGTCACTGCAGTAGTACCTGCAGGGCTCGTGCTAACTGGATAATACAATGTGGTCACTGCAGTAGTACCTGCAGGGCTCGTGCTAACTGGATAATACAATGTGGTCACTGCAGTAGTACCTGCAGGGCTCGTGCTAACTGGATAATACCATGTGCTCTCTGCAGTAGTACCTGCAGGGCTCGTGCTAACTGGATAATACAATGTGGTCACTGCAGTAGTACCTGCAGGGCTCGTGCTAACTGGATAATACAATGTGCTCACTGCAGTAGTACCTGCAGGGCTCGTGCTAACTGGTTAATACAATGTGGTCACTGTAGTAGTACCTGCAGGGCTCGTGCCAGGGCCAAGGAGCGTGTCTCCTTCTCTCTGCTGTCTGCCTCAGCCCTGTCCCTCTCCTCTGCCAGCCGGGCACTCACCGCCTTCTCTTCTGCCAGGCACTGAAGGGGGCAAATGGAAGTATGGTTACGATACCAAAAATAAGTAATGTGATAGGCCCATCTCTAATCCCTGACCCCTGAACTCTGACCTGGTCAAACTTCTTCTGCCTCTTTTCCAGGGCAGTGCAGTTCTGTCTCTCTCTCTGCAGTGCCAGGGTCATGTCCTCAATCTCCTCCCTCAACCGCTCCCTCTGACGCTCCACTCGCTCTTTCTCCTCCTCCTTCTGACGCTCCCTCTGGACTGCCTGGTCCAGGTCTCTTTGTAGTTTTCTGCGTGTCTCCTCTCCTGCCTCCACCGCCACATTCACCTCCTCTGTCTGCTTCCGCAACTCAGCCAGCTAGAGAGGGAGGGATGGTGAGAAATGGGAGGGAGGCCCTGCTGGAGAGACAACTCAACATGTTTTCTATTGTGATCTACAAGAATTGTTACCTGCTGAGTGTGAGTCTGTATCTGCCTGCAGAGCTCTTTGGCTCTCTCCTCCTCCTCCTCCACTCTCTCCATCAGTCCATTCCTCTCCTCCTCCAGAGCCCTCACCCTGGAGCCAAGTGCCAGCTTCTGACGAGTCTCATCCTGCAGTAGCTCCTGGAAGTATATCACCATGGAAGTGCTTAGAGCATTTGTTGACAAGAGCTGGATGTGTGTGTGTGTGTGTGCGCGCGCGTGTGCGTGTGTGTGTGTGTGTGTATGTGTGCGCGCGCGTGTTCACCTGAGCGTCGTGTAGTTGGCTCTCCAGGCTGCTGACGTCCTTGTTTAAACGAAGGCATTTGGAATCAGAGGTGGCGAGAGAACTGGAGAGTGTCTCAATCTCTGACTGTAGCTTGTGCAGCCGGTCCTCTCTCTCCTCCCTCTCCCTGTCGGCCTGAGCAAGGCGTGCGGTCAGCTCCTGGACTTGGCTCTCAGCCCTCTTGCGGCCCCTCTCGCTCTCCATGCGTCCTCCCTGCAGGGCCTTAAGCTCCGAGGTCAGACTCCCCCTCTCCTCCTCTAAAACGGCTTTGGCCTTCTCCAGGGACTGACGGGCCTGCCAACGGGACCCAACAGACAATTACTACATGTAGTGCTTTGATACAGTGCATATACAAATAGAAGAAAAGGAATTACAGACAAATACTTTTCATTGTACTGTACAGAAACAGACAAATCCATACATTATAGAACTGTCAGTGACCAGTCCACAGAGAGAGATTTCACATGCAGACATTTTACTGTGGAAATAATACACTTAATAATAATAATAGTAATAATAACACAGACAGATGGTCGTTACATAGTATACATTGTGTGTGTGTGTGTGTGTGTGTGTGCGTGCGTGACTCACCCGCTTACTGTTATCCAGTTGTTCCTGCAGGTTGTCTATGGCAGCGCAGTGCTTGACTCTGAGCTCTGAGAGCTGGGCCTCGTGGCGCCTGGTCTCCTCCTCAACACACCTCTGGAGCTCCCCCAACTCCGCCTCTCTGCGGGACCTGAGCTCCTGCTGGGCTGCCGTGGTGTCCAGGGTGTCCTCTAGCTCCGTCCTCAGGGCCTCCAGCTCCTCCCCCAGGTCTCTCCTCTGTTTCTCTGCCCTCTCCCTCATCCCTCGTTCATTCTCCACCTCCTCCTTGAGCTCCGACACCTGGGACATGGCCTCTCTCAGGCTCCTCTGAGCCTCAGTCCTTCGGGATCCCTCCTCCTCCAACCTGGGAGACAGGAGGACAGGTGAGAGAGGGTGAAGAGTGTCAACATTATGCAAATGATACCGTTAATCCTCCCACTCATCAGATGATGTACATGTATTTTCCTATTACCTCCCCTGGAGGGATGTGATATCCTTTTCTCTCTGAGCCAGGGTGCCCCTAAGTTCAGCAGCCAGAAGCCCCAGGTCAGAGAGCTGCTCCTGGGCCTCCTGGGCCTCTCCTTCCATCCTCCTCCTCCACTTCTCTTGTTCTAGACGACCCTGCTCCTCACGCTTCAACCGCTCTACAGGAGGCGGGGGAGGAAGAGGAAATAATGTAGAATGTTCCTGAAAAGTCTGAATTATGTGTAATGAAGTTGCAATGCCACTAGTTTTGAAACAAGCTTTACCCTCCAGATCAGCGATGACAGCTTCCTGTTTGTTCTTCAGCTTGTTGAGGCTCTTGGTCTTCTCCTCTTCTTCAGTCAGTGAGTCTGTGACCTCACTCAACCTTTCCTCTAGCTGCTTCTTCTCCTACGAGACCGAAACAACATGGAGAAACTAAGCAGATTCTGTCATCAGCTGGCAAGCTTCTAAAAAGCACTTCAGTTCCACTGGTCACATTTTAAATCACAATCCTGTATATTCAAACATCTCATTATGTCTTTTTTAATATTGCATGCCATTTCACGTTGTCTCAACTATAGATAACTATGGTTTTAACCATGTATTGTTGAACCTAGGCATGCAGAGGGAACGTCTAAGTATATAGACAATGTCCAGGGCTAGAGTTAATACTGTAGGGTCCGGTTACCTTGCTTAGGCGGTCTCTCTGTTCTACAGTGTTCAGCATCTCTGTTTCCAAGCTCTTGACTTTGGTCTCCAGGGTAACCTTCTCCAACAGGAGGCGCTGTCTCCCCGACTCCTCCTCCTCCAACTGTTCTTCTAGATCCTGAGGGAGTGAGAGGGGGAAAAGAGAGAGTGAGAGAGGATGACAGAGGGAGAGAGAGAGCAAGACAGATGGGGAAAGAGGGGAAGACAGGTCAGAGAGGGGAAGACAGATGAGGAGAGAGGGGAAGACAGGTCAGAGAGGGGAAGACAGGGAAGTAAGGGGAGAGTGGGGAAGATGAGGGAGAGAGGGGAAGATGGGAGAGAGGGGAAGATGGGAGAGAGGGGAAGACAGGGGAAAGTGGGGAAGACAGGGGAGAGAGGGGAAGACAGGGGAGAGAGGGGAAGACAGGGGAGAGAGGGGAAGACAGGGGAGAGAGGGGAAGACAGGGGAGAGAGGGGAAGACAGGGGAGAGAGGGGAAGACAGAGATGCAGTTTCAGACCATTAGAGAACCTGCTGAGTGATAGTTATTCAATAGAATCTCTAAAGTCAGTTACAAAACAATCCTGTTGTCGTCTTCTCTCCTCTCTCCTCTCCCCTCCACCATATTGTACCGTCACATGCTGCTGCATCTTCTTCTTCTCATTGGTCAACTGAACGGCCCTCTCCTCCTCCTCCTCTAATCGACCCTCCAGCTCCCCCAGTATCTCCTCCAGCTCCTGCTTTCTACTGGCCAGTCTGGCCCTCATCTCCTCCGCCTCAGCAAAAAGCTCTGCCTCTGCCTGCAGCTGGTCAGTCAGCACCGCCTTCTCCTCCATTAGCTATGTACAGGGATGAGGGGAGACATTAGCTATGTACAGGGATGAGGGGAGACATTAGCTATGTACAGGGATGAGGAGAGACATTAGCTATGTACAGGGATGTGGAGAGACATTAGCTATGTACAGGGATGAGGGGAGACATTAGCTGTGTACAGGGATGAGGGGAGACATTAGCTATGTACAGGGATGAGGAGAGACATTAGCTATGTACAGGGATGTGGAGAGACATTAGCTATGTACAGGGATGAGGGGAGACATTAGCTATGTACAGGGATGACAGGAGACGGAGATACAGTTAGGTCCGGAAATATTTGGTCATCCACCACTGTTGTCTTCTGTGGACATCCAGGCCTTTTTGTGTTGCAGAGCTCACCAGTACATTCTTTTTTTTCTCAGAATGTACCAAACTGTTGATTTGGCCACTCCTAATGTTCCTGCTATCTCTCTGATGGATTTTTTTGCAGCCTAAGGATGGTTTGTTTCACTTGCATTGAGAACTACTTTGACTGCATGTTGTGGGTTCACAGCAACAGCTTCCAAATGCAAATGCCACACCTGGAATCAACTCCAGACCTATTATCTGCTTAATTGATGAAGAAATAACGAAGGAATAGCCCACACCTGTCCATGAAACAGCTTTTGAGTCAATTGTCCAATTACTTTGGGTCCTTTAAAAAGAGGGGGCTACATATTAAAGAGCTGTAATTCCTAAACGCTTCCTCTAATATGGATGTGAATACCCTCAAATTAAAGCGGAGAGACTGCACATTAAGCCCATATTCATTATTCAACTGTAACTTGAATATATTTTGTTAAACAGCCAAAATAACAAAACTTGTGTCAAGTGTCCAATTATTTCCGGAACTAACCGTAAGTCCCTCTACCTCGTGATGCTGTCGTATCAACCTTGTTGTACTGGTGAAGAGAGATGTAGATGGATGGGAAAGGTGTGTTACCTGTGCGTGTTTTTTCTCCAGTTCGTTGTAGTCCTGTTCAACTCGGCACAGATTGTCCTTGGCGTTCTTCAGTTCTGCCTCTCTCACCTGGATCTCCTCATCCTGACGAGTCACCTGCAACAGAGGTTTGACCTGGGGAAACAGGGTCAGTGGTCAGGAATTAGGCCACATAAAATATGTCTGTCTCTCTCTGTGTGCGCGTGTCGGTGAGTGTACCTTGGTGAACAGCCTCCACCACTGCCAGTTCCTGAGTTTGAGGTAGGCAGCACAGTTCCTCTGCATCACTCTCATAGCACTCAGCTGCTGCTGCTTTTTCAAGAAGGCCCTGTAGAGAGACAGTGTCAACGCACACAGAGCCACAGGCAAAACACACAAACACAGACACGCACAAGAAAACAACGTGTGTAACCACACACGCCACGCAATCACACGCTATCACACACTTGCGTGCAAGGTATCCCCTGGCCGCGCTCTGGAAGCGGATGATGGTGTCAGTGATTTTCAGGTCTCTCTCCTCCTCCAGGTGCCCTAAGACGCCAGCCCTGAAGAACACTTTACTCTGCCCCACTCTGAACAGGTTACGGTCCAGCTCCAATGCACTGATCTGGAAACAGTTCACATCACGTCCATACATGTAGCATTTTCGAAACCCTGTAATTCAGTACGGCCTGGCTGTGAATTATGACTCACCATGAGTTCACAGGCCTGTTTCCCATCCATGAAGGTTCGAGGGATAGCGTTAGGGGTCAGGATCTCATACCTAAAGAGAGACACACAGGAACAGACTGTATACTGTTTGGTCGACTGGGGTTGGTTGTCAAAATCCCTTGAGGGCGCTGTGTAATCATGTTAAGATAGTAATATGTGTTATTTTTAAGAGGTCATTCACATGGTTTATTTTGGTCAGGATATCAAGACAGTGAGGTGATTAGGGATATTCACATTAAAAGTAAAATTTTTTGTTTTCCTTTAATAAATAGTTGTCCCCCACAATGAAAGAGCATTCGTAACAACTACACAACGGAGATTACAACAGACACACATGTCCATGTCTCCTGATATGTTTGATGAAATTTGGCACACATGCTTAGGGACGAGTCTCAATAACCCATGCAAGAGAAGAACTGGTTCAGAACAAATAACGTCAAAGACTGTGACAACAACCAATGAGCTGGTTGTTACAGTGGACAGTGTATACTTGTTGACTTAACATCACATTGGAATAAGATACGAAAATGAAAATCCCCCATTTCAAACCAAGACTTTCTCCTAAGTTTGAGAAACAGTGTTACCTCTGTCTGAACTCCTGGAAGGGGATGCGGTTGGGGAAGCCCTGTCTGCAGATACGGATTCCCTCTAAGACACCATTACACCTCAGCTGGTCCAGAACCAGATGTGGAGTCAGCTTGCCAGCCTGATAGACAGAGACCAATGGTTTAATGTTTCAGTGTTTTTTTTGTTTTGAAAGGTCAAACCTCCATTCTCTTCTCCCCCTCCCATTTCCTCCCTAATCTCTTACTTTCTTCTCGTGGTTGGGGATTATACAGCGGAGAAAGTTGGGGTTGGTGTTTCTCAGTGTTGCCATCAGCTTGGTGAGGGACTCCTTGTAGAGCTGGCCCACGGTCCTGAACATTCCTTTCTTCGTCTTCAACCCGGGCCCAAAATTGACCTGTCCACTGTTGCTGTCATTGGACACCTGGTCCAGCCCCACAATCCTCTCCACTACAAGCAGAGGACAACCCAGTTAGAACAGCTCTCATTGGTGGATGGTGGAGGTACCAGAGCTACATACACAGTGAGTTTGGCAAACTAGTTTTGAGATTTGTACTGGGGGCCCGGTTGGTACTAGGAACACTCTAGTTAGAATGCACATTAGAATGTTGCTGTTATAAAGGGATTGGGGCCAACTTGGAACACAATTAGCCAAACTATATATCTGCGGCTCTTGACATGACCAATATGACGACAAAGTATATTGATGAATTTATAAAGGGCTCGTTCACAATGTAAAACAGTGCATCATTGTTTGTGTCCAATTCATCTTGAGTTTTGAAATATGTTGGGCAAAACCTCTTGCAACTGTTTAGGTATTGTGAACACAGCCCCGGTGAGGACATGAGAGCATGCAGTGCCCCATACTGTGAATGTCTATTGTCTGCACAGTCACAGTACGATGTAACAGTCTAGAAATGAAGCAAATTCTCTGAAAATGTTGAAGAAATGTGCAGAAAATAATGCATGATCAACACACCATCACAGCATTGTCGCTCAAAGCAACAACAACAACAAAAACGGAGTAGAAATTCTTGAATTCTTAGAGTTGACACATCCTCAGAGGATGAAAGGGACAACGTGGTACTAAACATGACAGCTAACACAATGCTAATATTACATCACAGACAACACGGAACAAGCATTCAACCGACAAGGCACTAGGCAGAGAGGGGGATGGGTAGGAAGGGTGGAGCGAGGGATGACAAACAGATAGGAGGAAACCTACTGTCAGAGCCATTTGTCTGCAGTGTGGCATAGGAGTCAAAGAAATATACACGGGGTAGAGTCTGAATATCTGAGGGGGAGGAGAGAGGGAAAGAGGAAGGGAGGATAAAGGGAGCGAGGAAGAGAAGAGAGAGGTAAGTCAAGAGAGAGGGAGGCGAGGAGGTGGACAGAGAAGGAAAGTATGAGAAAAGCAGGAAAGAATAGTGGAAGGGAAAAGTGTTAGTAAAACAGAGAAACAGGGAAGAGAAGGAAAACAGGCAGATGAAGACAGTGAGGGGTGATCAGATTAACAATCAAAGATTAAATAAAAGAGTATGAGAGAGAGAGAGAGAGAGAGAGAGAGAGAGCAAGAGAGAGAGAGACAAAGGAGTTAGTTTGTTTTACTGAATTATTTCAGTAAATTACTGATTTGAGGAAAACCCTTTAGTGGAAAGATGGATTTCACCTGTCAGAAAAACAGTTAGTTCAGTGTCATGTCTAAATTAAACTTTGACAAAGGGAACAAGTAGTGTGTGTGTGTGTGTGTGTGTGTGTGTGTGTGTGTGTGTGTGTGTGTGTGTGTGTGTGTGCTTGCGTGTATTGTGTGTCGTACCCTCTCTCCAGAGCTCAGATATGAAGTGATCAGAGGACTGGTGGAGGAGAGACGCAACATTGTCATTCAGAGGATCCATGTTCTTCACCAGCCAATCATCTGCCTTATAGTCCACCTGACAAAGAGAACCGTGTGGAGGAGGGTTTTAGAAAAGCTTTTCCACAAGGATCCGAATTTCATGGGTGGAATGGCTGATGGACAGGACAACAGAGCTATAGTATCCAGAGTAAGACAGAAGGAGGGAGGGCTGATAGTGGGAGAGGGGGTGAGAGGCAGAGAAGAAGAGGAAAATCCACTGGTCGATAGAGTACCTTTCCTGCATAGTGTATGATGGCGAAGTCTGCCTCTTGTCGTATCTGACGTGGTTTGAAGAATTTAGGATGTGTCCCCTGCTCGGCAGACAGCTTGTCCACAAAGGACCGGTCTGTCGCCCGTGGAAACCAACACTCCTCATCCAAAAGGGCTAGCACACCAGGGGGGTGGGCCTTCAGTGAGACAGAGACAGAGAGAGGTAAGAATTATAACAGGCTTTTATTCTGGGGAGGTTAGAATCTATGATTAAAACAGGCCTTTATTCTGGAAGAGATTAGAACCAATGATTATAACAGGCCTCTATTCTGGGAGAGGTTAGAACCCATGATTATAACAGGCCTTTATTTTGGGAGAGGTTAGAACCCATGATTATAACAGGCCTTTATTCTGGGGAGGTTAGAACCCATGATTATAAAAGGCCTTTATTCTGGGGAGGTTAGAACCCATGATTATAACAGGCCTTTATTCTGGGAGAGGTTAGAACCCATGATTATAACAGGCCTTTATTCTGGGGAGGTTAGAACCCATGATTATAACAGGCCTTTATTCTGGGAGAGGTTAGAACCCATGATTATAACAGGCCTTTATTCTGGGGAGGTTAGAACCCATGATTATAACAGGCTTTTATTCTGGGGATTTTAAAACCCATGATTATAACAGGCCTTTATTCTGGGGAGGTTAGAACCCATGATTATAATAGGCCTTCTGGGAGAGGTCCAAGGTAAGCATGTGTTTACCGGTCTCTCAATGAGGTCAATGCAGGGCTGCAGGTCCAGGCCAAAGTCAATGAAGCTCCACTCAATGCCCTCCCTCTGGTACTCCTCCTGCTCCAGGATGAACATGGTGTGGTTGAACAGCTGCTGAAGCTTCTCGTTGGTGTAGTTGATGCACAGCTGCTCAAATGAGTTCAACTGTGTAAGGGGAAAGAGAACGACATATGAGAGAGGGGAGGTCAAATATTTATGTAGTGAATCTCAGAGGAAACTCTGAAGGGGAGATGCATCAACTCAACACACAGACACCACTACACACACCTGGAAGATTTCAAAGCCTGCTATGTCCAGTATGCCTATAAAGGAGGCTCCCTGTCTCTGTCTTCGGTCCAACGCTCTGTTGATCCTGTGGACTAGCCAACGGAACAGACGCTCATACGTAGCTTTGGCCAACGCTTCTACTGCAAAGTCAGCCTAGAGATGGGGGAGGGAGGGAAGGCGAGGGGTTTGGTTGATGATCAAGTATTTGCCTTGTACACAAATTGTTTAATTGCGTGTGAGACTGTCTCGTCTCACCTGTTCTTTGGTCTGGGCCTTCTGGACGTACTCTCGTCCTACTTTAATCCTGGGGGTGAGGATGGCCCGGGAGAATTCTAGCACACTGATGCCCAGCAAGTGGCACAGTTTCTGGGCAGCCGTGTCGTCTGGCATGGAACACTGGTCTTGGTTCTTCTCCTTTGTAAACGAGATGTTACCAAACTGGAGCACGGCTGAGATCACCTTTAACATGGCTAGCAGGAGGGAAGATCGCCAGATTGACATAAAGAGGGATTGAGAGACAGGAGATTTAGGGAATGTGGAGTTGGAAAAAATCTGATTATTAGGTATTTTCCTGAACCAAAACAAATTCCTGCTCCCATGTTCTGAGTGAAGCTCTGTCTACCTCCCCGAGTACTCATTAATTAATTAATTCATCCATTCATTCATCTATCCATCCCCATCACACTTACACAGAGACTCCTCTGGAGTGAATCCCATGATGGCCATAGAGTCCATGGTTTGGGTGAAATTGTCAGCATCACTCTGGCCTGGAACAGGGATTGCACCTCCACTCAGAAACCTGTACTGGTCAGCACTGCCCAGGAGAAGATCCGCTACGGACAGACACAGAGAGAAAAGACAGGAATCACTAACATTCTTCAACATATTGAATCAAATGTCCTTTTTCAATAATAAATTCAACAGATCTGCCTTTTCACCTGCGTCCCTCCCTCCCCTATCCCCCTAGTCCTCCTCTCACCTCGGGTGGCTTCTGAAGCTCCACACATGAGTTGGTAGAAAATGTGGAAGGTCCTCTCGTCTTTGGCCTGGCGGATGGCTCTGGACTTTTCCAGCAGGTCTGAGGTCATGGGTTAAGGAAGCGTTCAATAGCAGGATCCCCAGACACAATCTCAAATTACTTTTGCATCCTCTACTTCCCTGAGGTCACCCACTAGTGAGCATAATAATGAGTTCCAAAGGTAACATTTAGGTTTGGAAAAAGAGTCTGACTGCAGAGGAAGGATACAAGTTTCGATGTTGGCACCGACAATGTATCCAGCCACGTCAAAGTTAATACGGATGAATTTGCCCTGGGAGATGAGATCAGCAGAGATGTGGCAGTTGATTATGTAACATTGCAAAGCAACAAACATTTTATAAATCTAGACAATAAATGGGCCTTTCTTCAATGTGATTTGCTAAACTACTGCATCCTCGATCCTCCATCATCCTCTGTCATCATATTTTAAAGTCTATTTGTGTTAACATGACCAATTGGTGAAAAAGAGGGGTAAAGGCCATTCTTACAAATCTGGAGGAGTTGTCGTTCTTGACGGTTTTGGCGTTTCCGAAGGCCTCCAAGATGGGATTGGCCTGTAGCAGCTGCCTCTCTAGCTCTCCCTGGTGGACAGGACAGGAATGGGATCAGCTCTTTTTAGTGTCAGGAATGGCATCAAAAAGTAACTCTACAGCGCACTTTTCTAAAATACTATTCCCACAATCCCATGATAGAAAGCAGGAACACAGTGGTTTTCAGATACAGAATGCAATAGCATCTTAACAGGATGAGCCCAGAGAAATCTAGAGCTGAAAATACCTATCATGTGTTTTTCTATAGAAAACTTTAGCTTTAGCACTGAGCCAACTAACAATCTTATTTCATCCATTATTTTTGGATTTAATGTCTCTACATGTTGCCTTGCCAAGACAGGGAAAGGCAAGAAAATATATAAGTTGGATACAGCTGAAACAGACTAGCACCGAGCACATGTACTAGCTGTGTTAGTTGTACTATTTCACATGTATTTGTTGTCAGTTGAGAACCACTGCATTAGAAAGAGAGGTGCAATCAACTGTGGGTAAAGCTACAGCCCAACTAACTCTGACTAGAGCTTTAACTGTGGCTGACACATTGGCGCCAATAAACACTGCTCAAAAAAATTAAGGGAATACGTAATCATCACAGTATAATATCAAGTCAATTAAACTTCAGGGATATCAATCTGTCCAGTCAGGAAGCATAAGTGATTGTGAATCAATGTCACCTGTTTTGGTGCAAATGAAAGTGACAACAGGTGCACTGGAGAGGCAACAGCAAGACAACCCCCAAAAAGGGAATGGTTTTGCAGGTGGTGGCCACAGACAACTGCTCTCTCCTTATCCTTCCTGATTCTTCTCTAGTTTTGCGTTTTGATAGTGTCCTTGTCACTACTGGTAGCATGAGGCGGTACCTGCAGCCCATTCAGGTTGCACAGGTAGTCCAGCTCATCCAGTATGACACATCCATACGTGCCGTCGCAAGAAGGTTTTCTGTGTCTCCCAGCAGTCTCAAGAGCATGGAGGAGATACCAGGAGACCGGCGGTTACACGAGGAGAGCTGGACAGGGCCGTAGAAGGGCATCAACCCAGCAGCAGGACCGGTATCTGCTCCTTTGTGCGAGGAGGAACAGGAGGAGCACTGCCAGAGCCCTACAGAATGACCTCCAGCGGGCTACTGGTGTGCATGTTTCTGACCAAACTGTCAGAAACAGACTCCATGAAGGTGGCATGAGGGCCCGACATCCTCTAGTGGGACCTCTGGTCACAGCCCAGCACCGTGCAGCTTGACTGGCATACACCAGAGAACACCAGAATTGGCAGGTCCACCATTGGTGCCCCGTTGTCTTTACAGTGAGAGCAGGTTCACACTGAGCACATGTGACAGACGTGAAAGAGTCTGGAGATGCTGTGGTTAACGTTATGCTGCCTGCAACATCATCCAGCATGACTGATTTGGCGGTGGGTCAGTGATGGTTTGGGGAGGCATTTCCTTGGAGGTTCACACAGACCTCCACGTGCTAGCCAACGGTACCCTGACTGCTGTTAGGTACCAGGATGAAATCCTCAGACCCATTGTCAGACCTTACGCTGGTGCAGTGGGCCCAGGGTTCCTCCTGTTGCAGGACAATGCCCAGCATCATGAGTGTGTAGGTAGTTCCTGGATGACAAAGGCATTGATGCCATTGACTGGCCCTCATGTTCCCCAGACCTGAATCCAATTGAGAACCTCTGGAACATTATGTATCAGTGCCCCCAAATGCCACCAAGTAGCGCCACAGACTGTCCAGGAGCTCTCTGATGCCCTGATCCAGGTCTGGGAGGAGATCCCACAGGACACCATCCACCGTCTCATCAGGAGCATGCCCAGACGTTGTCGGGAGTGCATACAGGCTTGTGGGGGCCATACACACTACTGAGTCACATTATGAGTTGCCGTGATGACATTCACGCAAGTTGGAACAGCCTGTGATTTCAATTGTTTACTTTGATTTTCAGTGTGAGTTTGAATCCAGCCCTCAGTCGGTTGGTGATTTTGTTTTCCATTGAACGTTGTTACGTCATTTTGTTCTCAACGAACTACACAACGTACAGTAAAGATTTTGACATTTAAAATATTTCCTTCATCGAGACCCGATGTGTGATTTAAGTGTTCCCTTCATCTTTGTGAGCAGTGTAGTGCCTGTGGCTGTAGCATGGAGCTGTACCATTAGTTGTATCTGTGGTGTCTAGGCAACTATGGCGGTGGGTTTTAAAGCAGGAGGTTAAGAATGACAGCCAAGCAGCAATCAAAGCACCATAAACACAGCAGGAGGCCAGAGCTCTGAATGAGAACAAAGCTCAGACTGTGAACGGTGCAGATTGACAAAGCACTAAGTCCACGCACACACACACACACACACACACACACACATATACACAGAAAATCACACAGACAGGTATGCATAGAAATTCCTCAACAGCCACAATGTGAACTATTCTACATGGGAAAAGCCGTCCGTTTTGTGCATCATTCATGGGTGTGGCTGCTAGTATGTAAGGCAGGACATGATTCACTGTAAAGGGAGGATGGAGAGGAGGTATACAGCTGGTCTGAGAACAAGCAATAACCCCCCCCCCCGACCTTCCTAGCAGATCTAAACAGACTAGATAGGCATAATCACATGTAACCTATCTAGTTCCTTCAGATTAGTGGTCATTTTCAGACCAAGCTTTTGTGTATCATCGGTGAAAATGCCAAAGCCAAAGCTTTCCCCACTATGGATGGGATCAACACCAGCCGCGATACAGGAAGCGAGCAATTTCATTGGGCAACTGTATGATTTCATGACTGACAGGTTACCAGCCATAATCCAGCCAATCGGGACATTAAGAGAGATTAAAAGACCCGCCCACCACTTATTCTAGCACCCATTGGGTGTTGCTGAAGATAAACCATACAGAGAAAAGCCAAACACCCACAGACCCCATAGAACAGCAGGGCTTTCATTCAGGAGGGAGGCGTGCTAGAGAATGTTCTGCTGCAAACATTGCGTAGAACAAACATGATTCTCTAATAGTACACAATTAAAAATTATGTCAGTTCTACACATTTATCTGTGTTTACCCTCCTGAATAAGCCCATGGTGGTGGTGAAAGAGTTATCATACTTTATTTTATACTCACATAATGCATACTCTGAGAGATTGAGAAAAAGGGGATGGTTACATAAATGGATAAAAAAAAACAACAGACCAAAGAATGCAACACTAACAAAATCAAACAAAATCTTTGACAGTTTTGGAGAGACCTATCAGGGGTTAGGGTTGTAATTCTGAAGTAGCACAGGAACGTGTAGGAGAAGAGGTGAACACAAAACAGGACTGCCCACTCACCCTGTTCACCATAGAACTGCCCCGGGGCAAAGATCTACTGCCCTCCGTCTGAACACACGGAAGACAGGGAGGAGAGGAGAGAGGGGGAGGTTGGAGGAGAGAGGGTAGGAGAGAGTGCAGAATAGAGAGGGAGGAAGGAGAGAGGGAGGAAAGGATAGGAGAAAGAAGAGAAGGGAAACAGTAGAAAACAGGGAGGAGAAGAGGCAGCAGCGGGAGGAGAGAACAGGAGAGAGGGAGTGAGAGGAGAGGGCAGGGAGAACAGGGAGGAGTAGAGAGACAGGAATAATTATAGAAGTCACTCTATAATGATTCCTCCAGCAGCACTTGATCAGCATGAAGAACAGTAAGTAACACAATGTATAAGTCAACCCACGTTCACCCATAGTTTCAACATCAATACTGAATTCATTCACGTCATTAAAGTCATCCCTACAATATCCCTCCCCTCCTTTTGTTCATTTTTTTTTAGCCTCATTCTCTTTCCTCATCATCTCCCTCAGTCAGGATAATAAACCACCCAATAACCCATTAACAAATCAATCAGTACTCGCCCAAATTCTATCCTCCGTCTTCCACCCCTCCATCTCTCCTCTCACATTCTCTTCCTGTTTCCTTTGTTCCCTGACTCAGCTCTTCTTTCCTCTCCCTCCTTCCTCGCCCCTAACCCTCCACCCGCCCTCCTGTCCCCTCCTCTCCTCTGATCTTCCTCCTCTCTCTCTTCCTGGTTTACCTGTGAGGTGTCCTTGTTTCTACCCAGAGTTCCAGTCTTATGGGATGAGGCCACGTGAGCCAGATACTGGATGACCTTCTTGGTGTTCTCAGTCTTTCCTGCTCCGGACTCTCCTCTGGAACACACACACACATTTAGAAGGAACACATAAACACAAGGACAAATAAACACATACACCAACATATATAACAATGTAACAGAAAACACACACACACGTTTAGAAGGAACACATAAACACAAGGACAAATAAACACATACACCAACATATATAACAATGTAACAGAAAACACACACACACGTTTAGAAGGAACACATAAACACAAGGACAAATA
>JACXGI010000246.1:24012-89992 GCA_016801175.1 Esox masquinongy | reverse complement strand
ACACGTGTGAAAGAAACACATAAACACAGGGACAAACACATACACCAACATATATAACAGTGTAACAGAAAAGACAAACAGACACACACACACACATGCATGTAGAAGAAACACATAAACACAAGGACAAATTAACACATTCACCAACATATATAACAATAAAGCAGAAAAGACACACACATACACACACACACACATTTTGCATATAACAGATGTATATAAGTGGATAAACACTGCGGGCCACAAATCAATTGTTTTCCTATATAAACAGAGCACAGGTGTGCAGGATACAGACAATAACAGTGGTGTTTCTGTTGGATGGGAATAAAAGAAAAGACAGCAGACAGACTCGGGTCAAACTAAAAATACTCCTAGTATTGAGAGACTGGGCCATAACAAGATACAAACAGGATTCTCTCACAAACTAATCTTACGTCAGCTTCAGTAAACAGAGACATTTAGACAGAGAGACAGGCAGATAGACAAACAGAGACAGACAGAAGACAGAGACAGACAGACCAGTAATTAACGTAAGTTCACTAACGTGCAGAGGATAGATTGGTCTTCTCTGTCTGTTAGGGGAGAAAATAATAACATGTTACTGTAAAATACAGTCTTACACTCATACTTATCATTAATATGAATTCAAACCTAATCTAAACAACACAACTGTCTTACAGTACATAAGGACACCAATAAACACGGTCACTGCAACAAGTGGATCAGTGAGTCAATCTATCTCATGGAACATGACTGAAACACAAAGGATGTTGCCGTGTGTGTTTGTGTGTGTGTGTGTTTTGAACAGCTATCTGCCTGAGCAGAATTATCATGTGGCCAGGAGGTCAGAAACACATAGAGCTGGTCTCTCCAGACAGACCTCAGCTCCCACCCACTCTACACAGACTGCAGACTAATGAGACAATGGCCTGATTTGTCTGTGAACTTTCTGGTGTGTTTGTTTTAAAGTTTTATTTGACACACAGACAAGAAACAACGAGACACACAAACACACAGACACACACAAAGACACACACAATGACACACACAGAGACACAGAGACACACAGAGACACACAGACATACAGAGACAGACAGACATACAGAGACAGACAGACATACAGAGACACACAGACATACAGAGACACACAGACATACAGAGACACACAGACATACAGAGACACACAGACAGACAGAGCACATGCACAGACATGCACACACACTAATTATACTGATTTAATGATTAATGGGGTCCCAGATGCAGACCTGTCAAATAACAGAGAGACACGGAGAGAGAAAGATACACACAGAGACAAAAAGAGAGAAAGGCAGACAGAGAGAGAGACAGAAACATCAAACAGAAAGAGATAAACAGGCAGAGAGAGGGAGACAGAAAGACAAGCAGACAGAGAGAGAAGGAGAGAGAAGGAGACAGAAAGACAAGCAGACAGAGAGAGAAGGAGAGAGAAGAGTGCTTGTCTTGTCATCTAACTAATTGACCTCAGGGCAAACATCTTGCTCAGTCTGTCAAACAGGTTTCAGTGTCTGTGTGTCACACTCCTATCCTGAGACATGAGGCGTGGGAAAAGTGTTAGGAGGAGATGTAATGTTATTACAACCACCAAGACACTGTCATAACCACTCTGCCGGTGTTTCCCACAGTTGAGTTAGGGTTACCTTGTAGCATGCTGCGGTAGGCTGCCTGTGATAAAGGCATGTCTGTTTAAGGGATTAGAGGTCAGGGGTCATGGTTACCTTGTAGCATGCTGCAGTAGGCAGCCTGTGATGAGGCATGTTTGTTTAAGGGGTTAGAGGTCAGGGGTCATGGTTACCTTGTAGCATGTTGCAGTAGGCAGCCTGTGATAAGGCATGTCTGTTTAAGAGATTAGAGGTCAGGGGTCATGGTTCCGGGTTACCTTGTAGCATGCTGCAGTAGGCAGCCTGTGATGAGGCAAGTCTGTGTAAGGGGTTAGAGGTCAGGGGTCATGGTTACCTTGTAGCATGTTGCGGTGGGCAGCCTGTGATGAAGCATGTCTGTTTAAGGGATTAGAGGTCAGGGGTCATGGTTACCTTGTAGCATGCTGCGGTAGGCAGCCTCTGATATGGCATAGATGTGAGGGGGCATCTCATGCCGTTTCTTCCCCCGGTACATCTCCACTATAGACTCTGTGTAGATGGGCAGGTTCTTATAGGGGTTGATCACCACACAGAAAAGCCCAGAGTATGTCTGTAAACACACACACGCACACACACACACATAAATGCTCTTTGAGACATGCACAGTCTCACTATAACAGCTGCCAATGTAGCCCTATGTCCCTAAATGCACCAAACTGCAAAGAAATGCCACACACATGCACACACCTCCACTATTTAGGCAAGAAGCAGTCAGCTGGTATCCTGTCTATAATGAAGTGTCCAGCACAGTCACCGGATCTCAACCCTATTGAGCTGTTGTGGGAACACCTTGACCATATGGTACGTAAAAAGTATCCATCAAGCCAATCCAACTTGTGGGAGGGGCTCCAGAAAGCATGGGGTGAAATCCCTTCAGATAACCTCAACAAACTGACAACTAGAATGCCAAGGGTCTGAAAGGCTGTAATTGCTGCAAATATAGGATTCTTTGACGAAAGCAACGTTTGAATAACACAATTATAATTTCAATTAAAAAGAATTATTTCTAACCATGCCAATGATTATATTTCCAATTCATTTTGCTATATTTCTCGGAATCATGACTGGTGGTCCCTATATCAACCCGTCTCCACACACACCCTTCCCTGATCATACACATTGTGTGTGTGTGTGTGTGTGTGTTTGTGTGTGTGAGCGTGTGCTTGTGTGTGTGCGTGTGTGTGTGTGTGTGTGTGTAATGGACTGAAATATGAGGGTTAGTATACTCCCTCTTCCACCTAAACACCCCCCTTTTCTATCCATTGCTGTAAAGCAGATAAGGTGAACATAAACAATCTTGACATTCCTTTACATAGATATACAATACAAATGTTTCCCACCCCACAATCTAACTCTATTTGACACAGCTATCAAAGTACAGACACAGCTATCAAAGCACCAACACAATGTTCCTTTCTTTCTGCTTATCCATTCTCCTTTCTACCTCTATATCTTCCTGTTCCTTTTATCTCGACTTGGGTTCATGAAACCGGAGATGCAGGTCTCCTTCCATGTGTCTTAGAGATAAACAACACTGCTGAAACCGAACCTCTTTACACTGATGTCACAGTGATGTCACAGTCCTCCAGCAGGTGTTCAAACATTACCGGAATGGTTGGGGTCCCTGTTGTTCCTCATAAAAATACCATGTGACGGCAGGGACCGTGAGCGTAGTTTGTGTGTGTATTGTAAACTGACATCTCAACCCAGGGTCGTACATCTGTGGCTGTGGGTGTAGTGCGTGTGTGTACTGTGTGTTTCGTGGGGACTCACGTATATCAACCCAGAGTAGTATCTCTCTCGGAGGTTGTGCAGGACGGAGGCTTCATTGAGACAGGTGAGGTCGGCCATGTCTTCTACCTTACTGAAGCGGGGAGGATTCATCCTCTGCACCTCCTCCCTGGACAGGGTGAGCTTCCTCTGACTGTCTGTCAGCTCCACCTCCACCTCATCCCCATGTTCCTCACGGATACTGGCAGACTGGGGGGGTTGAATGAGGTTAGACGGGTGCCTTGTCGGCCTCTTGAGCCACCCCATATCCCCATACCCACAAGACATGGTGGACCATCACAATCATGGTGTCAAATACAGGTCAATAAACCTGAATGCTGATTTGCTGACAGCTGCGGTATATGAGACCAGATACCACAGGGGAGACAACAATGATTTGCGTGGTAACTGTCTTATATTTCCGATTCAAGGAAACAGGAGGGGGTAAGCAGAGGCAAAATCCTAGATGAAAACTTCCTTCATCCTGCTTTACACCAGACACTGGGACAGGGAGGACCTCATTTTTCATCAGTACAAAAAATAAAAACACTTGGTAAAATTTACACTGGAGTTGGTAATCCAGAATAGAGTAAATGTTTCTGAAAGTCATGAGTAAAACACTTATCTATGACAACATGACAAGACTTGTCGGCAACTTGGCAAAGTTGCTGTTCACCCATGATCCCCAACACCCTGATAGAGCCTGAGGGCCTTTGGAAAGAATAAGGAGAAAGAAATACAGCAAAATTCCAGTGTACAAAGCTTTCAGGGACGTACCTTAGAAAACTAACGGGACAAAAACCTGTGGCAGTGATTACATCTGCCACATGACATGGATTTATCTAACAAAAGTAAATTGGGTTGTTAACAAAAATCACACTTTGTGATCACACTTCGTGATCACACTTCGTAACTACACTTTGTAATCCCACTTTGTAATCCCAATTTGTAATCACACTTCGTAACCACACTTCATAACTACACTTCGTAATCACATTTTGTAATCACACTTCGTAATCACACTGTATAATCACACTGTATAATCACACTTCATACTCACACTTTGTAATCACAATTTGTAACACAACAAAGAAAGACCCAGGAGTGTGAATACTGATGCAATACAATACAATTAATTTATTTTTAAATTGTTTTATTTATGCTGATAACCAGTTGATAATATTAAAATGGTTTGTGTTACATCGATACCACGGCTAAGGGCTTTGTCCAGGCAGTCTGGTCAGGTGTGTCTAAGAAAAGCTATTGGCCATAGGTCCTTCTTTACTATCACATGACAAGAGGAGGTGGGAAGCCATACACATCCCTGGTGTTGACATACACGCATGCAATAAAACAGTGCATGCATTGATAGTGGTGAAGATGTCTGGACTGAGGTCGAGGTGGACAGAAATAGATATATGGAAAAGAAAAGAGAGAGAGGGACACACAGAGGGGATAAAAGCCCACGACATAGAACAGCCCTTATGCCTGAGGGGACAGGAAGTGGTGAACTCTGAACTAGCCAGGTCACAGGATTCGACTTTGCTCTGCTCCACTCAGTTCTGTTTCCAGTGTATTTCTGCCTGGCACACAGCACTAATCTCAGAGGAGGAAAGTGTGTATGAGTGTGACAACCACATACTTATAATATGAATGTTGAATGATTGTGAGTGTGTATGTGTATGTGTGTGTGTGTATGTGTGTGTGTGTATGTGTGTGTGTGTGAGACTGTGGCCTCTTTAACATTAGGAAGCTGAAGGAGTGTATTGTTCTATTCCTAGAGTTCCATATCCGAAGAGCACAGCAGAGACACAGAGACAGAAACAGAGAGAGAGAGTGATCCCCACATATAACACTGTACTGTACTTAAAGATTCCCAGGCACATTGTAAAACATGACAAGTCTTAGAAGAGTCTAGAACAGTCTTAGGACTACTGCCACCTAATGCTGGTATCCATGGTGGGGTGGATGTCATGTCGTGTCTCATACAACAATAAGTTTTAGTATGCAACACATAGAGCTGCTTGATGTAGATGAGAGAATGCTCACTGAGCAAAATAATTTGAATGATATCTTTTCAACATCCAATGCAGAGAGACTGTTCATGGTGGTTGGCCAGTAAATGAGAGGATTGGAATCGGACAGATTTGTCAAATACATGTGGGTATATGTATGGTCATTTGCAGTGGGCGTGATACATAATTTCTGTGTGAGATGGTGAAAAAGAATGATACTTTAAGACAATGAAATCAGACATGACCACAGGGCCTCTTTGATATTGTAGGCCTCCCTTCCAACACAGGCCAGACAGGTTACTTCTATACATTCACTCAAGCTAAATATATTTGTGCATGAATTATAGGAAGACAAAAACCACTCACTGGGGATCATCACGTGTAGTGCAAACATTGTACATACATCTAGCACATTTCCTGCAATTCTACACATTGCTCCATGGAGCGTTTTTCCATCAGGGCCCTGCCATGATCATTTGTTTTTTTATCCAAGCTTTTATTTGCATCAACAGTAACAGTTCCACCCCTAGAAACAAGCCCTGTAACATACTGGTACAGTTATTTTAATGATGTATTACAACCTGGTTCATATTAAGTCCCAAAACATTTAGCCTAAACACAGTGATTATGACGTAGGCCTACATAACAGGGCAAAATGGGCTACAATGTACTCCAGGGTAACACAGAGAAACCATTTCACGGCACTGCTGTCATTGTTGACCGGTAGCAGATGTGGCAGATGTAGCCTGCGCGGTGATCCGTCACCATGTAGTTAGCGAGGAATTACAGTGCAGTCAACAGGAACTCTGGGATTCTCTGTTGGCTGTCTGAAGAGGTCTTAACGGCTGTTTTCCGCACGGTTGCTTTGTTGGGCAATGTGCTTTGACTGCATGTCTAAATGTACAGGGTGTTTCTTGCCAATTGCCCTGTATGACCTTAATTGAATGAACTTCAATGCGTCTCAAGACGAGAAATATTTCTCTCAAGTGACGTACACAACAAGTTGACCAGGATCAATTCTACTGTGGGTTTGCCTGTTCTTTCTTTCCATTACATGTGAACTGCTCTAGCATCTTCATAGCATGTCTCAGCAGAAATATTTTTGGTAATGTTCCATATCTTTCAAATATTTTTAATGGTTCAGAGCCACAGCTGAAAGACTACAGTGATGGTTTAGCTTTTGTTTGGTTCTCAAAGATTGTTGTCAGATAAATACATAGAGGTCCTATTCCCTTACTACATTCTACAACTTCCTTCCTACTGAATCAAGGTTACACTGAAATCATTTTTTTCGAAAAAATCCCTTTCCCTATCCCCTTGTGTATATGAGTTACCCAGCCTGGTCCTAACACTGAGTCCAGTGTTAGGACCAGGCTGGGTAACTCAACTCTTGAAGGGTTTCAGTGTATGCATGCTCTTGTTCCAGCCTATAATATGTAGATGACCATTATGAGTGGTTCAGACTGGCTCCTCTCCTTACCACAGGCTAGCCTCCGCGTTGATTATCACCCTTGGTTCCACCTAGCCCACTCACCTCAAAGCCTTGCTTCTCCGATGGAACCCAGACAAGCCGCTTGGCCGCCCAGTCTGCCTGGCTGGAGGCGGAGAACACATGGCCACTGGGGGTAGAGGTGGAGGGCGAGCCTGGCACTGTCCCCGTAGACAGGAAGCGGGTGACATCATTCGCAACACCGCCCCCTGACGGCCTGGACATGGTGCTGAAGGAACTGAGAGAAAGAGAGATAGAAAGAGAGAATGGGGAGCGACAGCGGGGGGAGAGAGCGACAGAGCAAGCGAGAGAGAGGGAGAAACATAGAGAGGGGTGTGGATTAAGAAACAAGGAAGACACTGTAACACATTTTTTCATTAAGTCCCATTGCTTTGTTAGTGTGTGAGTGACTGGAGGAAGACGTGCACTGTCAGACAGTGACAGGGATGTGAAGCTGCTCTCAGGGCACCAGTAGTGCTACAGCAAGTACACCATTATAACTAAGTGCTTTGAATCAAGTACACCATTATAACTAAGTGCTTCGAATCAAGTACACCGTTATAACCAAGTGCTTCGAATCAAGTACACCATTATAACCAAGTGCTTCGAATCAAGTACACTGTTATAACTAAGTGCTTCAAATCAAGTACACCATTATAACTAAGTGCTTTGAATCAAGTACACCATTATTACTAAGTGCTTCGAATCAAGTACACCCTTATAACTAAGTGCTTTGAATCAAGTACATCTTTATAACTAAGTGCTTCGAATCAAGTACACCATTTTAACTAAGTGCTTCGAATCAAGTACACTATTTTAACTAAGTGCTTTGAATCAAGTACACCATTATAACTAAGTGGTTCGAATCAAGTAAACCATTATAACTAAGTGCTTTGAATCAAGTACACCATTATAACTAAGTGGTTCGAATCAAATACACCGTTATAACTAAGTGCTTTGAATCAAGAACACCGTTATAACTAAGTGCTTCGAATCAAGTACACCGTTATAACTAAGTGCTTTGAATCAAGTACACCGTTATAACTAAGTGCTTTGAATCAAGTACATCATTATAACTAAGTGCTTTGAATCAAGTACACCATTATAACTAAGTGGTTCGAATCAAATACACCGTTATAACTAAGTGCTTTGAATCAAGAACACCGTTATAACTAAGTGCTTCGAATCAAGTACACCGTTATAACTAAGTGCGTTGAATCAAGTACACCATTATAACCAAGTGCGTTGAATCAAGTACACCATTATAACTAAGTGAGTTGATTCAAGTACACCATTATAACCAAGTGCACTGAATTACCTAAACTTACCTAAACTGAAAAAAAGTCATGGGGGTGTATGATTAATTCAAATATATTTATGTCAATAAATCCCAAAGGCCCACATCTAATGTCCTTAGAAGAAGGTAACCCCACCACAACTCTATTTTCCTGATGGACCTTTCTTTAATAGAAAGATGATTTAGCTCATTTGGACATAACAAGGTATGTTACGTTGACCAACTCTATTTTCCCCACCAATTAACGCATAGAGAACTAGGCCTACATCCTCACAACATTAATAATTTAATATAGGCCTACATTGGTGATTTTGTGTTCAATCACAACAAAATTCTCATTTCAAATTCCTGTCATTGAATTAATTATGTAAAAATATATATGTTACATACATTTGTAATTTCGGCCATTAATTATGATATTATTTATATTCTGAACCACAGAATATTGGCTCAGGTCAAATTTGGCATATAGGTCCATATAATTGGCATATAAGTACATATAATTTATGACCATCTATCAAATGAAGGTCAGTAAGCCCAAAGAATATAAGGAATACACAAGCAACCAAATGGCAAAACCAGAAGTGAAATATTAATTTAGACTAACAATAACTTCATGAATCATGAAATCATGAAATGCTCTCCATCTTTGATCAGACTCATAAAAGGTACATTTTGAGCAATATAAAGTATTAAGTTGAATTTATTTTAAGTTCTATAAGTCCATGTCCACTTTGGCTACTTCCCTGTCTCCTACACTGTCTAATCATTCTAAATAAAGCATTGAAAATATTTAGGAGATTTTCCCTATAAAATATTCGCTGAAGCATTGGTGTTTTAAGTCTTTCTATTTTTACAGTGAAGCATAACAAGTACACACACACACACACACACACACACACACACACACACACACACACACACACACAGAAAATGAGGGCAGTAGGACCACACAGCCCAGATACCATATAGACAGTCAGAGATAGCCTAATTGGAAGACAGAGGAAATCAAAGAGACATTTAGGGTGGAAGAGAGGGAGAAAGAGATGGGTGGAGGGATGAATGGAGGGGGAAGAGAGTGAGAAAGATGGGTGGAAGGATGATGGAGGGGGAAGAGAGTGAGAAAGATGGGTGGAAGGATGATGGAGGGGGAAGAGAGTGAGAAAGATGGGTGGAAGGATGATGGAGGGGGAAGAGAGAAGAGGGATTCATCAGCTGATTCTCTAAACTGACATGACAGTCAGAGCTTAGAGAGATAAATGGAGATAGAGGAAGAGAGCAGGAGGTCAACTCCACAAAGGCAGATATTACTGTACACTTTACTGTAAAGTGGTTGAGAGATGACATCATAGCCACAGTACCAAGAGTAGGTCATTCACTGACCACAGAGGACCTTAGGAGTCAACCACTTGTAGTATGACAAAGATAATATTATATATCAATGTACCTCGCTTTAAGAATCAAACCATCCATGATTGAGTAGGGAGGTCATTATCTCCCTTAAGTCAAATAATACAATTGCAGAAAACTCTAAAGCAACAGAATAATAATGGCTTGATCTGCCATCAATCCAAACGCAGTGCTTTTAATTGTATATTTCAAATACTACTTACAATTATACAGCTACATGCAAATATTCTAAGAGTCTGACACACAGTAGTACTAGTCTTAAATATACTTTAAAGCCTTGAAAAACTAGTATGGATTGATTTTTAATTGATCTCAATCATCTGTGGCTTGTTGCTTACAGCTTTATTGGTTTGTAAACATTACTGAACATGTCTAGCCAAATATATTATAATTTGGATGGAAGTCAAAACCCTCTGCCTACAGTATTGAGTGCACACTCAACCCAAGATATTTTGCTTTTGCTTTTTCTGAACCAATGCAAGGCAAGTTGGGAAAAAAGACCCAGATGTTCCTTAATAGTTCTGGATCAATGTTCTCCAGTCAGATCAGTCAAAAGTGAACCTAGTTTAAGTCCAGACCTAAACCCATTGACATGTTGTGGCAGTACCTGTCCAAAGTCTGTCCCTGTCCAAAGTCTGTCCGTGTCCAAAGGGTGTTCCTGCCCAAAGGGTTTACCTGTCCAAAGTCTGTCCCTGTCCAGAGGGTGTACCTGTCCAAAGTCTGTCCCTGTCCAAAGTCTGTCCCTGTCCAGAGGGTGTCCCTGTCCAAAGTCTGTCCCTGTCCAAAGGGTGTACCTGTCCAAAGTCTGTCCCTGTCCATAGTCTGTCCCTCTCCAAAGGGTGTCCTTGCCCAAAGTCTGTCCCTGTCCAAAGTCTGTCCCTGTCCATAGTCTGTCCCTGTCCAAAGGGTGTGCCTGTCCAAAGTCCTACTGGTTGTGTTACAGATCAAGACAACCCCTGATGATTCCAGCTGCCACTCCGCTGACCATTCCTCCCCCCCGTGTTGTCGCTGTCCTTGTCCATCTGGTCATGCTTCTGACCAGGATTATGTTTTATAGACTCTGGACACAGCCCACATTTATTAATTACTACAATTTGTACTGTTAAAATGTTCACCTGGCACAGCCAGAAGAGGACTGGTCACCCCTCTGAGTCTGGTTCCTCTCTAGGTTTCTTCCTACGTTTCAGCCCCCTTTTAGGGAGTTTTTCCTAGCCACTGTGCATCAACACTGTTGTTGTGTGCTCTTTGGGGTTTCAGGCTGAGTGTTTTGTAAAAGCACTTTGTGACAACTGCTAATGTAAAAAGGGCTTTATAAATAAATTTAATTGATCGTTTTATACCTAAAACAACATGTTCATACTTGAAAACACAAAAATGTCACTGAGGTAGTTTTGCATAAAAGAGTGGGCCAAAATTCCTCTACAGTGCTTTGAGAGACTAATCAAGAACTACAGGAAGTGTTTGGTTGCAGTTATTGACGCTGAAAGTGGTGTAACCAGTTATTGGGACTAAGGGGGCGATTAAACTTTAACAAAGGTCTATACTGTAAGGTGTTGCATGGCTTCTCAAAATATGTAAACAAAAATGTGTTTGAAATATTTTTGTTTGTTCACTCAGGGTTTTGGTTGATGATGAGATAACATTCAATGTAAAAAAATTCTGAAAATCGAGGGGGAAACTTTTTCACTGCTCTGTCCTCTACTCAGGCAAACCTAATTCCATTCATGCCTTTCTGTCTTTCTGTCCGTCTGGCTATGGCATCTGAGTAAGTGTACATCCACACTCATGCCTACTCCTGTCTGGCTGCCTGTCTGTCATACACAGATTCATGAAGGTGAGTCACCTCATCCGGGGGAGTGGGGTTCATTCCTACTTTTTGGACATCATCATAATTGTGTGGGAAAATACAGGCTAACATTATGAAGCTCTATTCAATGAAATAAACAGAGTCAAAGTAACTTAGCTCAGTGTATTTTGCATTCACAGCTTTGAACTACCTTTTTCCCACCAAAACAATGATGACATTCCCTGAGTGGAATGGAATTTGGAGAAAGAGCTGTTATCTTACAGAAACATTAATACAGTGTAACAGGGTGGAAAGTGATTACAGAGACACACATAAAATGTAAAACACAATAATAATAAATACAACAATTATTAGTTTTCTAATGTTTTTAGAAAATTAAGAAAATGTTTAAATAGGGTTATAAAGTAATGAAATGCAGTACACATATTAGATTATATGGCATATTTTGATAATAGAAATTGATTAATAAAAAGCAGACCAATGGCAAAAACGCCTCCTAGGACAGAAAGTATTCAAATAGGGTTTCTCAACCCTCTTCTCTGATTCCCCAGAACTGGAATACTTTATTCAGTTAGTCAACTAAACATCAAGCTTTCTTGGGAAAGAAAGGTACTATGTAGTAGAATGTCCCTGAGGGAAAATAAAAGAATACCACCAAACTGGTCAGATTTACTCCAGAAAGTACCTCAAGTCTAGCATAATAGACCTAACAAAAAGCAACTTCATTATTTCTGATAGAAATGCATGAGAGACAGAAGGTAAAGGATGACCATGCGTAGCCATCAGATTTACCGAGGCATTCTTTATCAATTTACAACAGTTTATTGTCTGTATGTAACATATAGTCACAAAGGTTTACACATCACATCCGAACAGGGCTGTCTTTGGTGCACTGCTGGATGGACTAACTGAGCCCGCTAAGCGATGTGCCTAAATCCTGCTAAAAGACCACTGCTCTTTTCCATAGCAACACTAAACTTAACACACACCCCAATACAGCACTACACTGCAGTATTAAAGACAATACGTGCGGGTTTGGAGCGAGGTCAATGCGGGGGCTGCGGGAGGGGTGTGTGTGTGTGTGTGTGTGTGAGTGTGTGTTATAGGCGCATGGGAACGCCTTTTCTTTACGCTGCGATTTGACGAGAAAACCCCAGTGTTAAGCGGTGACATTGTGACCAAACCCGCCCGAAACTGTCACAGCAGACAGACAATCAAGCTCCCTGTTCAAAATAATAAGTGTGCTAACCGGCGCTATAATAACACGAATGACTCCAATTCTATATATGACCTGCTACACCACACCACCCGACAAAGCCAAACGTCAACCACACCTCGAGCATAAGGTATGAATAATTATTAGAGGATTCATCATAGCCCTTGTCTAATGATGGACTCATGTACTACATAACAGAGAGCTTATAAGATGTAGCCTTTTTAACTGGGGTGGCCAGACACGCATGTGGGTTAAATAATAACGTAATAATAATAATAGTATAACAATAGGTTAACACCAATGGTCTACGAAAATTAAGAAATAATAGCGGTATTGTCCCATAATACACACTTAATGAATCAAGATGTATACCTGCCTGTATTCTCTTGTCTAACAGCCTAACGTTAGAATATAGTCGGTTTGATACGTGATCGTTTCTACCATCGGGGGCCTGTCTGCATGTAAACCCGAGGGCCAGGCAGCACGCCGCTGGAAGGTCTCTAGCTGTCCCCAGCTATTGGGTGTCATTTTCGGCGTTATGCCTCCCGTATTTAGACTACCGTAACCAAGCTATGTTAGCAAGTAGCCAACAACGAAATATGATATGTTGCTGTGCGCAGGATATAGTCTGGTCCGCCTGAATTACAGTATTAACTAAATATCTCACCTTCACAATGTTCTCCGAGACGCGGGAAAGGCTAGGGCTCGAGGAGGAATAAAAAAATGCAGTTTCTCAGATTATTCCTGATTGATATGAGGTGCGAAGAGTCTAGCTACCGCAAATGCGGCTTTTATCATTACACCGCTGTCTTCAGTCGAAGCCGCACTCACATTCTACAGAGAATAAAACAGCCATATAGGTAAGGGCAAAGCGCCGGCTTCGGAGCAGCACAACCGCTTCCTGTCCATACGCCAATGAAATAAAATTACGTCGATTGAGGTCCCGCCTCTTGAATAGAGTCTTCGAATCAAAATGTATAACTTTAGCAAATCCACGCCCAATGAATGATACAATCCAGTCCCGCCCTTCCACTGGCACGGCTACCAGCGATAACAAATGGGTCCCAATTGTCACATATCTGACCAATCAGACAAAGGATTGGGCAGGCGTTTCATTTTGACAGACTTGTGAACTGCCAATTGAAGAAGAATAGCAGGTGCCCATGCGGTTTTCCACGATGGGGTAGCGTGGATTGAGATATTTGCGCTTAACACGGAGATGGATAGACGACGCATTCCTACAGTTTCCGTTATAGCAGATGCGAGAGAACGAGCAGCGCTATACTGAGCACCATTTTATAATTCAAACGGAAATTAATTTTTAAAAAAAATGTTTGGCTTGCTAGGCCATTCCAGTGTGGAAAAATAATGGTGAATGTAATAGCGCTTTGAGATATACACTGATAATAATGTTAACGCATGCCTAGGACATCTATATTTAGTTGTATGAGATAATCTCAGTCTGACTGGTAGTTCTGCTTCAGGAATTCAGACATTACCTATATCTTTTCAATGGGAAGTTGATCATTTTATACAGTACCAGTCAAAAGTTTGAACTCACCTACTCTTTCAACACAATGAAATAACAGATTTGGAATCGTGTAGTAAACAAAAAGTGTTAAACAAATCAAAATACATTTATATTTTAGATAATTCAAAGTAGCCACCCTTTTATCTTTGAACACTCTTGGCATTCTCTTAACCAGGTTCATGTGGTAGTCACCTGGAATGCTTTTCCAACCGTCTTGAAGGAGTTCCTACATTTGCTGAGCACTTGTTGGCTTCTTATCTTTCCCTCTGCGATCCAAATCATCCCAAACAATCTCAACTGGGTCAAGGCTGGATGCTTGTGGAGGTTAGTTCATCTGATGCAGCACCATCACTCTCCTTCTTGGTCAAATAGCCCTTATACAGCCTGGAGGTGTGTCTTGGGTCATTGTCCTATTGAAAAACAAATGATTGTCCCAATAAATGCAAACCAGATGGGATGGTGTATTGCTGCAAAATGCTGTGGTAGCCATGCTGGCTAAGTGTGCCTTGAATGCTGAAAAAATCACAGACAGTGTCACAAGCAAAGCACCCCGACACAATCTCCAAGAACCAAACATCTCAAATTTGGAGTCATCAGACTAAAGAACAGATTTCCACTGGTGTAATGTCCATTTGTCGTATTTCTTGGCCCAAACAAGTCTCTTCTTCTTATTGTCTTTAGTAGAGATTTCTTTGGGGCATTCAACCATGGCCTGATTCATGCAGTCTCCTCTACACAGTTGATGTTGAGATATGTCTGTTACTTGAACTCTGTCAAGCATTTATTTGGGATGCAATCTGAGATGCAGTTAATTGCCTGTTTCTAAGGCTGGTAACTCTAATGAACATTCCTCTGCCGCAGAGGTAACTCTGTCTGTGCCATCATAGCGCTTGATTCAAGTGAACTTGAATAAACTTTCAAAGTCCTTGACATTTTCTGGATTGATTGACCTTAATGTCTTTAAGTGATGATTGGACTGTCATTTCTCTTTGCTTATTTCAGCTGTTTTTATCATAATATGGACTACTACAGTACAGACAAAACTATGTTGTCACAAAAGTCTGAAAAACATTAAAAAGGAAAGAAATTCCACAAATGAACTTTTAACAAGACGCACCTGTTAATTGAAATCCATTCCAGTTGACTCCCTCATGAAGCTAGCTTAGGGAATGCGAACAGTGTGCAAAGCTTTCATCAAGGCAAAGGGAGGATACTTTGAAGAATCTACAATGTTCTGTTGAACACTTTTTTGGTTACTACATGTTTCCATATGTGGTATTTCATAGTTCTGATGTCTTCGTCTTTATTCTACAATGGGAAATGTTGAATGTCCCACCTAGGTTATCTAATCTAAATTTGGAAGCACTCAGCGGGGATATACAGCTCTGGAAAAAATTAAGAGACCACTCCTAATTTTTCTTAAATCAGCATCTCTACATGTATGGCAGCCATTACATTCCAGTGTCTGTTCAATTCCAATACAGGCGCACCTCATTTTACTTAATGAGGTACTGATTAGGTGATTACCTGAACCAAATCTAATTTAATGAGGAAAAACAACTAAAAACCACTGCTGTGGTCATCACTATCCTCTTGCAATTGGACCAGCTGGATGGCAAAAACAGTGCAAGTAGTACCTCAAAGGTAATTTGAATTAAAAAATAACTATTCAGCATGACAAAAGAGTTGAAAAGAAAAGCTTTGAGTGAGGAAAATAAGGGTTCAATTCTGGCTTTACTGGCAGAGGGACACAGTGAGAATCAGGTTGCTTCCATCCTGAAAATTTCATAAGAGCAAGGTCAAGCATCAGACATTGGGACAACAAAGCTACAGACTGGCAGAGAGTGAAAACAACTGTCCACTGACCGAGATGACCGTCAACTAATTTGAATGTCACTCAACAACCGTAGGATGACATCAAGTGACCTACAAAAAGAATGGCAAACTGCAACGAAACAGGTTCCTAGGGGCAGGACTGAAGTTGTGCAAAGCTAGAAAAAAGCCCTTCATCAATGAGAAGCAAAGAGCCAGGCTGAAGTTTGCAAAAGACCATAAGGATTGGACCGTAGAGGAATGGAGTAAGGTCATCTTCTCTGATGAGTCAAATTTTCAGCTTTGCCCAACACCTGGTCGTCTAATGGTTAGACGGAGACCTGGAGATGCCTACAAGCCACAGTGTCTCGCACCCACAATGAAATTTGGTGGAGGATTGGTGGATGATCTGGGGATGCTTCAGCAAGACTGGAATCGGGCAGGACGCATGAATCAAGCCAAGTACAAAGTTATCCTGGAAAAAAACCTGCTTCCTTCTGCTCTGACAATGTTCCCCAACTCTGAGAATTGTTTTTTCCAGCAGGACAATTCTCCATGTCACACAGCCAGGTCAATCAAGGTGTGGATGGAGGACCACCAGATCAAGACCCTGTCATGGCCAGCCCAATCTCCAGACCTGAACCCCATTAAAAATCTCTGGAATTTGATCAAGAGGAAGATGGATGGTCACAAGCCATCAGACAAAGCTGAGCTACTTGAATTTTTGTGCCAGGAGTGGCATAAAGTCACCCAACAGCAATGTGACAGACTGGTGGAGAGCATGCCAAGACGCATGAAAGCTGTGATTAAAAATCAGGGTTATTCCACCATATATTGATTTCTGAACTCTTTCTAAGTTAAAACATTAGTATTTTGTTGTTGAAAAATGAATATGAATTTGTTTTCTTTGCATTATTTGAGGTCTGAAAACAATGTATCTTTTGTTGGTTATTTTGACCAGTTGTTGTTTTCTACAAATAAATACTCTAAATGACAATATTTTTATTTGGAATTTGGAAGTAATGTTGTCAGTAGTTTATAGAATAAAACCAAAATGTTCATTTTACTCAAACACATACCTATGAATAGTAAAACCAGAGAAACTGATAATTTTGCAGTGGTCTCTTAATTTTTTCAAGAGCTGTATATGCTGAAACTGCATTCTTGCTACTCAAGTCCTCTATCATTCTCTATGGCATGTGCTTTGCTGAAGACAGCATCCCTGTGTGTCTTGGAGTGGGACAATGTAGAACCTAAACACTGGTCTAAGGTCATTTGGGGTTTTACAGTAATGTCAGGATTTGGAAAAGGTACTAAGCCGGCCCTAGACCTGTGTTGTGGTTGACTAGTGGAAAGATGGTGCTCCTAAATCGTGTGAACGCCCCAAATTCCTTATAGCTTATATCTCCCAGGCTACAAATAAACTACAATACAGAAATACCAATCAACATGTTTTATTTGCTCTATAGCTCCATTCATTTTCACATGGAAGCACTTTCTGCCAAAAAAAGTAGTGACATTTATTTTTTGAACAGAAGGGTGGGAAAATTATACATGGGTGTAGAATAGAATTAAATAAAGGGTTGCACTTGTAGCCTACATTCCCACAGACATATGACCTGAAATATCATTATGATGCCCTGAAATCTGTTTAACCAAACAGTTATACTTTAACAATAAGGTAGGAAAAGCCAGGGTGTGGTATATGGCCAATATACCACAGCTACGAGCTGTTTTTAGACACAACGCGTCACAGTGACTGGATGCAGTACTTAGTCCTGGTATACAGGCATTATAACACAAACCCCTGATATGCCTTGTTATTATAGTTATCCGAGTCATACCTGTTTTGTATGTCTCATATACCACAGCTATCAGCATTCAGTACTTGAACCGCCCAGGTTTTAAAGCAAGGTAGGATCCATTAGTTCGCCAGCTGACTTCCCTAAATGTTAAGATGTTAAAATATCACGTTTTAGAATATTAGGCTCAAAATGGACAGTGTGATTGACTTAACAACCAAAATGATATCAAAGGATGAATTTTAATTTACCTGAAAATCAATAGTTATTGTTTGATTAGCTGACTAACTCATTGGTTGTGCTCGGTTCTATAGGCTACCCTCCAGGAAGTCATCAGGTTGTTATGTTGTTATGGTATGTTTTAAAAAAAAAACATTTACACAGAGGTCATAGTGATGTGGTCGTAGTTTAAGTTAACCGCCACAGTAAGTGCAGCTCTGTATCCGTGGAGACTAAGGAAAACAAGGAAAAACACAGAAGCTGAATAAATGTCAGTAACACTACTCATAACTGATCAATACTGTTGTAAATCAAATAATAGAATCTGCTCTTAAAAAGTGCAATCAATATCCCTGGTTCATGTTAAAATCTTCAGTGTGTGTGTGTGTGTGTGTGTGCGTGTGTGCGAGAACGGTCTCTTTACATACGTGACGTCTGAAAATGCAGTTGCACCACCCGTGTTTTTTATCTATGTGATATTTGCCTTTCAGTTAATCCTGCATCAACTTCTGTGCAAAGATGCAAGTAAAAGTTCCAAACCGTTCTATCCAGTAGGCTGCCTACTACTTCTCTACTAGTGATCAAAACATTTACATCAAGTTGCTATTCTATCATGTAGTACATAGTAACTGCAGGCAAGGTCCAAGGTAAAACAGTATTTCTGTTTGAATTGTGTTAAGATGTATTGCCACAGGGTTTCTGTGAATATTGTTCCATAGTACCTGCATAGGAGCTATTGAACTCCTCATTCCTCAGTAACAGTATTTCAGAACGCATTAAAAAGAATAGACATGCAATGAAAAAAAATGTAGTTTAACAATATCAGAATGCAGTGTTGCAGATTAAGTGCTAGTTACAGAATAAATCCATATGTTACATTGTGAAGGCACCACCCAATGCGTTAGTCTCCCACATAGTGTGAGACAGACGCCAACCAAAACAGTACCACAGAATTCAGGATTACTCATCCACGCTAATTCCATGAACATAACATTTTTCTGAGAACAGAAATTAGAAATTAGATTCCGCCTCTAAAATCAGCACTGACAGAAGGGAGCACTCAAGGGGGTTTCCATAGGTAATGTACTGCAGTGAAGTGACAGTCTCAGATGCTGCATCCAGTGCACATGGCAGGATTACAGTCTTTGTCAGTCCAAAGGTATAGTGGTCTGCCAAGGCAAGAACACTTCCAACAACCTCACCTTACCGTCCGAGTCATAAAATAATAAAATAAATCCCCTTTTTTCCCCTGTACAATTTAACCATACATACAGTGTTCATAAAATTAACACAATACAGACAATGTAGAGGAAAATTTGAATTAAATGCTTGTGGAAAAACAGAACCTCAGGTGACAGAATCTCATATTCAAGACGTAAACATTAACATAATATTGTCCCTTCAACTGGTAACTCTAGAATTAAAAATAACATGAGGTAACTTTTTATTTGAAGTTATGCTTATAAATGACTTATACAAATTATGAATTTGTTTCTTTTTAACCAATTGGTAAACTACAAATACAAAGTTAAGAAGCAGATCATCAAATAATGTTACCAAACTTTGCATACATTTTGTGCTGACAAGTGAAACATGCACATATTTCATTAAATAAAGAAAAGAGATAGTCTTATAATAGTCTTACATTATAAATAATGTACAGTACAAATCAAAGAAACTGCTTAAAATCGCTGCTTATTTTCAGCTGTTTCTCTGTGTGCTATTTGTTACGCAACGACTCAAATACATAGTCCAACTCTTGGATACAACGACCCCTGGCTCAAACTTTCACAGAACCCAAACAACTAACCAAAAAAAAAAATACACTGCTCATAATTCACAACCCTCAATGTGTAGACATATACAGTTTCACCTCATCCTGAAACAATATTTGGGCAGAAGTCACCCTTAGGCACTGATCTAGGATCAGTTTAGCATCTCCCAACCTTAACCTGTACCATCAGGGGGCAGAAACGCTAAACTGTCCATACATCAGTGTCTAGGGGACAGCTTTGCCCTAATTCCATGGGTCCAGTGTGAACAGAACCGGAGCTGCAGTAACAGGCTGGAGCCATGAGGGGTCAGCTAAGCACTGAAGCCGGTGCTGCATGTAGCGGCTGGTTGTGACGGGCCGGGTCTGAGACCGTCACATTCATAATGATTCTGAAAGATGGCTAGGCCCAATCAGCCAACGGGAATAGTGTAGCAGCAGCCCATCCACCCCATTCAAGGACAGCTCACTCTCTCTCTCTCTGTTTCTCTCTTTCTATTTCCTCTCTCTCCACCTGACCTTTAAATCGGTCTGTCCTTTCCTTTTTTTTTTTCACGGCGTACAACGTCTCTCTCTAAATTTGTCTGTAGCTGTCTCTGTCGTGTCTTCTGTTTCTCACTCAAAAATTCTCCCTCTACAGTCTCTCAGCTTTATTCCTTTTCCCTATTTCTCCATTTCGGTCTCATTCTCTATTAAGCCTGTCTCTCTTCCTGCTTCTCTAGCTCTCTCTGTCTGTCCTTGAGTTCCTGTAGATGCTGGTTCACTTCCTGTCCCCTCTGCCTGTCACCTCCCTCTGTCCCCAGGATTAGTTGGTGTGGGGGTGCTCTAGGAGGGAGAGGTGGCGGGGCAAGGGGGAGGGGCAGCTACCAGCGTTATCCTCAGGGTCATCGTCTGGGGTGACAAGCTGCAGGGCCACTTCGTTCTCATAGCAGAAGGAGGAACGTGAGCTCTGGATGTACTTCTGCTCGGCCAACTCTTTAGCACTACACGAGGGTGTGCTGGGAATCTCATAGGTCTGGTGGAAGAATGAATAGTCCACCTGGTGTGAAGTGAAAAAAGAGGGTCACTGGAGAAAAGAGTCTGAACACCCTTCCATCAAGTGCTACTCTGAATATGAGTACACTAACGCAGGGATTAAAGGAAATTCTGAATGTGCTGACTGGCTGTAATGTACATGTAGGAAAAAGGGACCAGAAAAAAGTTAAGACGAGCCTAGCCCATCAGTAACTCTTTCTGCCCCTTGGTTTCCCCTAGTCCTCGCACCTGGTAGCAGTTCTTCCTCTCAAAGAGCACAGGTTCAAAGCGGTGACCCCAGAGGATCTCGGAGGCCAGGTAGGAGCTGCGACACTGTGTGGTCATGGCTGTGGCCTCCACCATGCCCTCCAGGATGACCACCACCTCTAGCTCTGCATCTCCCTCCAGCGACCGGCGGTCCATCTCGAAGAACGGCGACTCATTGTTTATCTCGTGGACAATGGTTACTGGCGAGACCAGGAAGATGCGGTCTGTTCCTGTGTCAAAGCCCACATTGATGTCCTCGTTGTCCAGTGGGAGGAACTCTCCCTCTGGGGTTACCCTTGGCTAGGGGAGAGGTGAGGGCAGGGGTGGGGAGATGGGAGGGTGGAGAAAGACAAAGACAAATGACAATCACCGTGCACTGCAAAAAATATATGGCTTATCAAGTATATTTATCTTATTTTCAGGTTAAAACCCTACCATCCTTAAAATGTGGTATATTTTCCTTAATAAGCTAGATTATACTGCTTGTTTTTAGAAAATATGCCCTGAATATCATGTAATTTTTCTTGTTCAATTGGCAGATTATTTCACTTATTTCAAGCAAATATATCCTCAAATATAGCTAAATTGTCTTGATTCATTGGCAACATTTTTTGCAGTGTGGTAATACAATATGCACTAACAGTGTCTTTGGAAAGTATTCAGACACCTCCTAATTAAAATTTGTGCCAATTTATTGAAAATGAAAAACTTAAATATCTCATATACAGTGGATATACAAAGTCTACACACCCCTGTTAAAATGCCAGATGTTTGTGATGTAAAAGAATGAAACAAAGATAAATCATGTCAGAACTTTTTCCACCTTTAATGTGACCTATAATGTGAACAATTCAATTGAAAAACAAACTGAAATCTTAGAGGGGGAAAAATGAAAAATAAAAACCTTACAATAACCTGGTTGCATAAGTGTGCACAACCTCTTATAAATGCGGATCTGGCTGTGTTCAGAATTAACCAATCACATTCAAACTCATGTTAAATAGAAGTCATTACACACCTGCCATCATTTAAAGTGACTGATTAATCACAAAAAAGTTCAGCTGTTCTAGTAGGATTTTCCTGACATTTTCTCAGTTGCATCTCAGAGCAAAAGCCATCGTCCGCAGAGAGCTTCCAAAGCATCAGAGGGATCTCATTGTTTAAAGATATCAGTCAGGAGAAGGGTACAAAATAATTTCCAAAGCATTAGATATACCATGGAACACAGTGAAGACAGTCATCATCAAGTGGAGAAAATATGGCACAACAGAGACATTACCAAGAACTGGACGTCCCTCCAAAATTGATGAAAAGACGAGAAGGAAACTGGTCAGGGAGTCTTCCAAGAGGCCTACAGCAACATTAAAGGAACTGCAGGAATTTCTGGCAAGTACTGGCTGTATGCTACGTGACAACAATCTCCCATATTCTTCATATAAATGGGCTATGGGGTAGGGTGGCAAGACGGAAGCCTTTTCTTACAAAGAAAAACATCCAAGCCTGGCTGAAGTTTGCAAAAACAAAAACACGTGGGAAAATGTGTTATGGTCTGATGAAACCCAGGTTGAACTTTTTGGCCATAATTCCAAAAGGTCTGTTTGGCGCAAAAACAACACTGCACATCACCCAAAGAACATCATACCCACAGTGAAGCATGGTGTTGGCAGCATCATGCTTTGGGGCTGTTTTTCTTCAGCTGGAACCGGGGCCTTAGTCAGGGGGGAGGGAATTATGAACAGTTCCAAATACCAGGCAATTTTGGCACAAAACCTGCAGGCGTCCGTTAGAAAGCTGAAGATGAAGAGGATGTTCACCTTTCAGCATGACAACAACCCAAAGCACACATCCAAATCCACAAAAGCATGGCTTCACCAGAAGAAGATTAACGTTTTGTAATGGCCCAGCCACAGCCCAGACCTGAATCCAATTGAACATCTGTGGGGTGATCTGACGAGAGCTGTGCACAGGAGATGTCCTCGCAATCTGACAGATTTGGAGCGCTTTTGCAAAGAAGAGTGGGCAAATATTGCCACGTCAAGATGTGCCATGCTAATAGACTCCTACCCAAAAAGACTGAGTGCTGTAATAAAATCAAAAGGTGCTTCAACAAAGCATTAGTTTAAGGGTGTGCACACTTATGCAACCAGGTTATTGTGAGTTTTTTATTTTTCATTTTTCCCCCTCAAAGATTTCAATTGAATTGTTCACATTATGGGTCACATTAAAGGTGGAAAAAGTTCTGACATGATTTATCTTTGTCTCATTCTTTTACATAACAAGAACCTGGCATTTTAACAGGGGTGTGTAGACTTTTTATATCCACTGTATGTAGATACTGTAGGCAGATGCTACTTATTAACACAAGCCACACACGCCAACATTACAGACAGAAGGCCAGACCGAAATACTTACAGTGCATAGCATAAGTATTCACCCCTTGAAATTCTTTCACCCCCTTGAAATTTTATGTTACAATGCAGTATTGAATACTAATGAGAAAAATATATATCTTTACATTAATTAAAAGAAAACAAATTCATCTTGGTAGATTTGTATTCACCCAACTACAGATGCAACGTTTTGGACTCTTAAAACTTCCTGACGTGTCTCTTCTCTACTTTATGCAGTCTCTGTGCTACTCCTAAGAACCAGCTACTCTGGCTGGCAAATGGTGCTAGTTTAACATAGATCAATGCTGAATCAATGTCTGTAAGATGCTTAATGGTCACAGCACTCTACATAACAGAAAAGATGTGCATTATATAATGTTACTTTGAGACATAACACCACCACTGTCACGTCCTTGAACGGCCAACGCCATCTCTCCCTCATTTGGAGCATGGATACCTGTTCCTTTTAATTGCCCTCACCTACGTTCCTGATCACTGTCCCTATTTAAGTTCCTCCTTCCACTTCTATCTTGTCGTGTTATTATTTTGGATTCTGTTCCTTTTTGTAACATGGTTCTGATCATTTCTTGTTTTAGTTTTCTTAGTTCTTCTATTAAAGTCCTTCGTTCTCCCTGTGTCTATGTCCTGCCTTCTACCTGCATTCTACATAGTAACCAATAAGACAAGTTGAAATCATACAGATATTAGATCTTCTTGGCTTATACATTATGGTTTTGAATTACAAATGAAAGCAGTTGGTGTTAACAAACTGCAGAAGAGCATACCTGTGTAGTTAGACTAGTTATGGGATCTGTTGAGATTTGGCCACATAAGAGGAAAAAAATGGTGGCGTCTTTTCTGTTACCGTAACTTCATACAATGCCAATTTGAAGTTTTTGCTTAATGTTATGTTAAATACTGTGATCATTATATGATCTTGCAAGACACTCATTCAGCATTGATCTAACTTTATTAACCGAGCACAATTCACTGAACTATCCAGTGACCAGATACATGAGCATCTGAACTATCCAGTGACCAAATACATGTGCATCTGAACTATCCAGTGACCAAATACATGAGCATCTGAACTATCCAGTGACCAGATACATGAGCATCTGAACTATCCAGTGACCAGATACATGACAATCCGAACCTTTTGATTTCGGCAGACTAAAGATCCCGAAAAGGTTTGATCTGCAGTCACTCTGAACCTTAAAGCAGTTTTAAGTCTGTAACTAAGACAAAGTAACATTCATTTTCTTTTTGCTAAGCACATGCAGTGTAGATTTGGCCTTGTGTTATTGGTTATCGTCCTGGTGAAAGTTTAAACTTGGATTGAACCAGGTTTTCCACTAGAAGTTTGCCTGTTTCCTTAGCTCCATTATGTTTCTTTAATCCTGAACAGCTCATTACCAATGACAAGCATACGCAAAATGAAGCTGCTACTTCCATGCTTGAAAATATAGAGTAGTACTCAGCAAAGTGCTGGATTTGCCTTAAACATAATGCTTTGTATTCAGGACAGAGAGTTAATTCCTTTGGCACATTTAAAAGATTTACTTTTGTTCTGAACAGTCATTACCTTGTTGTAGCTGTTTTAAAAACACCCAAGGCCTAATGGTGAAATCACTGACTGTTCTCCTTCCTCCACTGGCAACCCAGTTAAGAAGCAGGCCTGTGTCTTTCCAGTGATTGCAATGACTGAGTAAGCAAGCTGTTAGTATGCGCCACATTGAAAACAATATCACCAAAATATATTGTATCTGACATTTCACAGCTGCTGATAAAACATGCACAGTATTCAATTCTAAAGATTATTATTCTAAAGATACTAGCAAGATTTAACAAATCAAACATGGGGCTAATTCAAATGGGCAGCCACAGACATGTTCTTACATCCAAATCCCACAAGAGGGCCGTGGCCACTGTGAAACTGTGTCATCACGTGAGGAGCTTTATTCCATTTCTGCTTGAAAAATGTCTACATTTTGTAATGGGGCCATTGTCTTGTCCTGTTCAAGGTTGTGGCTTTGCCTCGAACAAACGTCTCCCCAGCAGGTGTGGGATTTGAAAATAGAACTGTGTCCTCCGGTGCCATTCTATGTTCAAGAGACTGCTGTGCTACTACACTGTGATTTAGACCACCATTCCACTCCGGGGCTCCAGTGTCTGCGGTTATTCTTTCCCATCAACCAATTTTTGCCCTTCTTTGGGAAGCATTTGTCAACTGAGGCATGGTGCAGATGTGAGATGGGGTAGTCATTCAAAATCAAGTTGACCCCTAGTTTTGACTAAACATATTCAAGCTGCTAAAACAAAGTTAGTAGTTACGCTACTGTTCAAAAGTTTGGGGTCAGTTAGAAATTTCCTTGTTTTTGAAAAAAAAAAAGCAATTTCTTTGTCCATTAAAATAACATCAAATTGATCAGACATTAGCCTTTTAAAATGATAAACTTGGATTAGCAAACAACGTGCCATTGGAACACAGGACTGATAGTTGCTGATAATGGGCATCTGTACACCTACTGTATGTAAATATTCCATTGAAAATCTGCTATTTCCAGCTACAACAGTCATTTACAACATTAACAATGTATACACTGTATTTCTGATCAATTTGATGTTATTTTAATGGAGAAAACAAGGAAGTTTCTAAGAACAGTAGGGTATATATATATATATATATTTCATTAAATACATTTGTAAAAAATAAATATTCACACTTTTATATTGTAGTATTCTGTGTAAAGGAATCCCAGTTGTATTGATTTCTATTCCACCCAAAATGTAAAAACGGGGATGAATTCTTATGATTCATCGCACTATGCAGTCCACAGGCACTGAGCCAGACAGACACTGACACACAATGACAATGGTTCTGAGCCCCTGGGGGAAATTAATCCCATGGTAAAATCTTCTAAACCCCTGAGGGAGAATAAAACAAGCTCTCATTAACCAGACTTCTGAGTACAGGCCAGATGGCCCAACCAATACCACTCTCTCCCTCTCCACTGTTCTCAACTTCTCTCTCTCTCTCCCTATCTACTGTCATTTCACACTGATATCTACCTCTACATAGCAATTTCAATATGGTGACTAGTCCTGCCTCTTCTGCTGTTCAACCCCTTCTGTCTGCTTCCTCTTTCCTCTCCTCCCACAACATCTCTTCTTTCCTCAGTCTTTTCTTACCTTCAGTAGTTGTGCTCGCACATGTGCCTCCACCAGGTGGCTCTTCCGTAGGTTTCCCACCCGCCACATCATGCAGAGCTTCCCATCTCTCAGTGCCACCACAGCCGTGTCAGAGAACACCAGAGTGTCGTTACGCTTCTTGGGCTTAGCCATCTTCGCCATGACCGCCCCGATGATAAAGGCGTCAATGATGCAGCCCACAATGCACTGCAAGATGACCGCCATCACCGCCAGGGGGCAGGCCTCGGTCACGCTGCGGAAGCCGTAACCAATGGATGTCTGCGTCTCCAGGGAGAACAGGAAGGCCGCCAGGAAGCTGTTCACCTGGAGGAAACAGGTCTCCTCCACCTCCACCACCGCCCCAGCCACGGGCTCACCTCCAACCCCGGGAGATCCGCCTGAGCTGGGTTCGGGGCGGACGGCGAAGTCCCCGTGCGCAGCAGCAATGAGCCAGAAGGCAAAGCCGAAGAGCAGCCAGGACAGGAGGAAGGAGAGACAGAAGAGGACGAGCATCCAACGCCAGCGGATGTCCACGCAGGTGGTGAAGAGGTCGCTGAGGTAGCGCTGGCCCCTCTCGCTCATGTTGACGAAGGTGACGTTGCAGCGCCCGTCCTTGCCCACAAAGCGGTGACGGGGCCGGCGGCTAGGGCGCCGAGTGGGCTGGTGGCTGGCGGAGGAAGGGGACGATAGCACTGAATCCCGGTCAGAGGACGAGCAGCCTTCTCCCCTTCCCCCCAGACTTCCGAATCTCCCACGCCTCGGTCCTGAGCGCCCTCCTCCTCCTCTCATCCCTCCTTCTCCTCCTCCTGCCTTCGGGGCTCCGCTGGGCCTCTGCGCATCACTGCCATTGCCCTGCAGGGGGAGTGCTTTGCCATTGCGGGTGGGAGAGGGGGTGGAGGGTGTCCCTGACTCCTCAGTGCTACCCCCCGCTCCGGCCGTGTCGGCAACACTCTGAGCCAGCTTCATCACTTCCTCCTCGTCTACCAGCCCGTCAACCACCGCACTGAAACGCCGCTTCACACGCGCCGCTCCCATGGCGCTAAACACAATGTCTTACACCAATGTTAATGTGTGTGTGGTACCATAAAATAGACTATGACGAGGTAGTCTCAACTCCTATGTTGTTTGTGAGTTTTCGACTGCCTAGGTACTGATAAAAACCTGCTATTCTGTGCTTCTTTTCAGATCCAATGTTTCTTATGGTGAAAATTAATCCATCTTTGGAGTTGGACGTAGATTCATGTGGAACAAAGATATCAAGCAATGGAATCCTTCCCGGATCATTGTTCCAAAGTCACCTGAACAAGCTGTTAGAAACTAAGTGCCCCCCCCCAAGTATTTTAGTGCTTTTAGTTTTAGTTTCTGTGATTAGGTTTCCTTGAACTCACTTGAAGTGAAGAACAGAGATGAAGTTTGTCTTCCGCAGCAGCAAATAGCCAGTCTCACAGTAATACCGTTAACTCCCTTTAGTACTTACACACCTTTGGGCTGATGAGGGAGGTCACACACAGTCTCCAGGGTATCAACAGGAGTGACCCACAGGTGGTTGTCATTGTACAAGGGAGTGGGAGCTTCGCTTGCAGTTACTAACAGCATCGGGGAAACACATTGAGCAGGCTGCAGAAACTGAGACGCTTGAAAGGATAAGAGCTGAGGATAAAGCAGGGTAGTAGTATGGACGCGTGATGAGAATAAATATACTCCCCACATTCACTTAAGTGCAATATGACAATAGAGAGTCAGGGGGTGGAACCAGGGAACAACACAATCCAACGGGTCTATGTTTCTAGGTCATATCAAGCATGCAACCAGCAGAGAAAAGAACAGCATGCTGTCTCTTACGTTACAAGATCTTCACCTCCCGGTGGTTTGGTCATGGACAATACACAGTGCAGATTGAAACAGAGAAGCAACTCCTTAGACTATTGAGTAAGATAATGGTACACAATTCCAATACATTCACTTCCTATCAGAATAGGTTTCTTCCCACATTTGCATCTAAAATTTCACTCACTTACAGGGTCTCTGAATACATTAATGAGCTGTATATCTAAGCATTGGGTAAATAATCTAATACTCAGTGTCTCTCAAAAGTGGGAGACCATTACCAGCAGTTTCCCTCAAATCCAAAAATCTGTCCCACTCCTTAAGTCTTCAAAGGGATTTTGAGGTGTTGGCATAACAAAAGCAGACTTTCAGAGACATTGTAAATCTGTCTCCGTCTTTCTTAGGTGACTGTTTTAAATAGGATGTCCTGGTCCTGAGGGTTTCTGTATTTGTCCCAAAGGCATGGCTGATTCAGTACAAAACACACTGAACAGACTGACTAATGTTCAACTATATCTCATTAACCAAATCAATTATTTAAAATCTATAAAACCATAAGCAGACTTACTCTCCACTACTACAGCATTGGAACATCCTTTTTTGAGAGGGGGGTGAAGAAAAGAGAGGAAAGAAAAGTGAACAAGAAATCTGAAGAGCAAAACACTCAAGACAAAGAAAAAATTAAAGGAGAGTGAATATAATCACTTGACTAGAACGCCAAGGTATGCGTTTTTGTACTTTTTCTATGTACGGATTTCAAGGTGCCCCATACAAAATAATGCAAAGATTGATTATTACACTTCGACAGAAACAGTACTGGGAATGTGTAGGAGCAGAATCCATATTACCTATTCTGGTGAAAAAGGCGAGGAGTAACAAACACACGGGGCAAACACCTGTGGACGACTTCCACAAAAACATAGAGATCAAATGTTATTTCAGAGGCCAAATCCTATGATGTGAGGTGCTGTGTCCTTGTTTTATCCAAATATGGGTTGGCTTTAGCTTTCTTGTCTTGGTTAAAGTGTCACAATCAGCACCCCTGCTTGACAGAGAACACACATGTTTATCCAATTCTGAAAGGCTTTCAGTCTACTTCCTTTTTAAAAGCATGGAAATAGCAAACAACAGATGTGCAAGGAAAACTGGGTAAAAACAATGACAAGGCCAAGAATGGTAATATTTTGTGGAAAGAGACCTGTCTTTATGCATGCAAAAATATCTCAAAAGGTTTGAATCGGGGGAAATCTAAATGTAATGAAAAGGTTTGATTGTGATATTAGATTTTACCTTCTGTACACATTTCAAGGAAACTGTGTTCAAACGGCGGCCAAGTCTTTAACCTCCCGTGAAAAAGCTAAACATGTTACGAGGTTTCTGGAAAACAGTTTACAGTGCAACACCATGACCAGTTTCCTGAGGACAGTTTACAGTGTAAAACCATGACCAGTTTCCTGAGGAGAGTTTACAGTGTAACACCATGACCAGTTTCCTGAGGAGAGTTTACAGTGTAAAACCATGACCAGTTTTCTGGAGAGAGTTTAAGTTGTAGCAATCTGATTACAAGCAACCAAGGCACAACACAGGAGAATACCAGGACCGCAGTCTTTACCTGATGTCCTAGGTTATCACAGACATGGGTATACCCATGTCACACACAAACAGAGGGGCGGTGGAAAAGCCCCTACAATAAGTGGAAGTGAGGAAAGAGATCCCTCCTGAAGTGTGAGTTGTCATAGGGGTTCATTTCGACATGTCTTCAGCCCTCCCTCACTCAGGCATAGTAGCAGGAATTCAGGGGATGCCCTACTGAGAAAGGGGAAAACGTGCAATCCTCTCTCTTTCCGTCTTTCTTTCTCTTCAGTTTTCTTCTTTCTTTCTTTCTTTCAGTCAGTCATCACATTTCTAATCTCCTTTAGTTTGGTGTCTCCTGCATCCTTGCCAACCTGGGAATAAAAAAATGTAAATGTAAACAAAAGAAAAAGTACTCACCAACAATATATATATATAAACAAGATAAACAGATTTAAAAAATCTTTCTTAAAACAGATTTTGTTAAAAGCCTAGTTTCATAAAAAATAACCAGATTTGTGTTGGTTATATATTTTTTAATAATTCAAACAAATTCAAATCAAAATTGTTGGCCGTCACTCTTTTGTTCAAGATACACCCCACAGATCACTGTGTTTTGAATATATTGGTAACTCGGCGTGTAGAGTAAACATGTCAGCAGCGACGTACGCTAGGTCAAATGATGCTTCCGGTTTAATCCTGTTATTGACAGTAGCTAACCGGCTAACTCATGTTTGCCAGCTACATATTAATTAAACAACAGTAATAAGTTAGCTAGCTTTTGGTGGACCATACTCAAACATTTGTGTCCAGCACTGGGTATCAGCATCCCTAACCCTATTCCCTTTCATTTAATATGACGTTGACTAGCTAGCTCAGCTACGTTAGCTAGCATGCTCCTTTCCATGACTGTTAAACTGAGGGACTGATTGTTGTCATGGGGTATCCGGAGGAAAAAGCCCCCCTAAAATATGAAGATGGTTGACCCTCCCCAAGCAAAATATATTTTTACATCACCCTCCCCGAAGGCTTCAGGAAAAAAAACATGAATATCCCCATTCAAAATGCAGAATAAAAGTTAATCGAGCGCATTTGGTCTCAAAGACAAACTCTCCTGCTAAACAATATGCACACAAAGGTAGCCAATGCTATATATTGGCCCACTGTACAAACAACTGACCCAATAAAAGTGGAAATATTAAAACTTGTATAGCCTAGATTAGCTATATATTTAAAAAGCAAAACAAATTTTAACTTAAAGATTTCATCATGCCTGAAAATTCGAGCCCATATTATAGGGTTGCTTTTACTTTTCCAAACGTCTATAACTAGTATAGACTATAACAACGACGGCACCAGCTGATACACAACTTTATTCACAATGCTGCACCTACTGCATGCCCTTCTTGCAGCTAACGGAGAGAACGCTAGTTTCTATTATTATTTATGTTGCGTTTATTTTTTTTAAATCACTGTTGCAAGCCCAGCCCGACTACAAAATCAGAATTTAAGGCCCAGCCCGGTCGTGATCGGTATCACAATGTCAATGTCTTCAGCTGGCCTTCATGCTACTTTCCTCCAGATCACTCACCCCTTTTAGCAAATGTAGGATTAAGGCCTAGCAAAACCTGGCAACCTTCATATTAGTATTAATTTACAATAAAGTCAATGACTATATGTACAAGTTCCTGCACCAAGTTGTGACTCTTCTTCTGTTCCCTTGTCCTGTTCTTTGCCATCTTTTTCCACTATGCAAAGTAATATGCTTTTCATTGACGCTGTGCCGTTGTTGAGAACAAGCCGTGTCCCTGATAATCGTCTGTAGGCCTATATTAAAACAGGAATGCCATAATCGGCATTCAGCATGCAATCCTGAAACCACTCCCTTTGCACATGCCGTCGGAAAAAAGCAAAACAACTTGTATGCATACTGAAAGTCTAACCATCCACATGGACTGTTCGCAATGTTCGATAGCAGCAACTCACTCACATTTTTCCCCAATGGAATATCTCCCTTCGACTCTGAAAGTCCATTGAATATTTCAGGACAATCTACAGCAAACAGAGCCTGCAAAGAAACTCTTAAATTCTTGAGTAGAGAACTTAGTTCACGATTGCGGTCCTTCCATAAATCTGCAACGCCATTAAGGTTATTGTTGTTTTTTAGGTGTTTCTAGCCTTTTTTCCACTATATATTGCGCTATATCCACGACCTGGATATGCCAAGCACAAAGAGGGGCTGATTGAATTGCCAATAGAAAGGTGATATAGAAATAAGGTATGTTCCGCCAGGCAATACACTCCAAGACTGTCAGATAGGCCACTGAAATGTAATCAATTATAAAATTAAATGACCCTCCCCTAGACATAATAAAAAACTGTAAACCCTCCCCAAGACTGAAATTAAAAAAGCATGACCCTCCCCCATTTCCCTCTGTGTGTCATCATGTTCAATTCTGATCTCTGCCTTAGTTAAGAATCAAATTGGCCCACAAAACACTGTAGCTATGAAGTGCCTTTTCTTTTGGGTCTTTAAAATTAACATGTCAAATATGATTATTTATTAGTATTTAACACGTTAAACAAGCTTTTAGCGTGAGCTGAATTTGGGATAACTCGTGTTAGCTTTAGGTTATTACCTGGCTGGCAATCAGCCTGAAAACAATAACCAGAAACTGCAGTAATTTTCAATATTCTTAGGATTTAGTAATCCATGTGACTATAGTGACTTGTTATTCTATTCAAATCCAACTCCAGTTCATGAAAATACCTAGACAGATAAAAAACTAAACAAGCTAGAAAGCATTTTGTCAGGGCAAGGTGCTGCTCATGAATATTTTCTGCATAGTGCCAAGCTTTGTTGGGACTATACATTTCCTTTGCAAATGTGAAGAAAACATTGTATTCACATATTTTTTAAATGTTATTAGTGAATAGGCCTAAATATGGAATAAAGACTAAAATGGCAGTCTCTAGCCCTTCATTGTTTCATAATAGCTAAATGAAAACAAATACTAAAACCCAAAAGATAATCAGTAACCTGTTTCCTGTGAATCTGTTTGGATCCCCTGGTGTGGCTCTCGTAGCATAATATAGTTTTGGTTTCAGATTTACTGGCAGTGTTGTGGATGTTCATTCATCCAACTTCTTGAACAGAATGGGGAGAAATGCCTCAGGGATCTCAGATTGCTACAAATGGATGGATCCTGAAATAAAACAAACAGAAGGGTGGAGTAAGATTTCCGCTATACGGCTAACATTTTAATGTAAAAAAAAAATCCATTGTCACAGCTTACATTATGTAATTATGTTCACATTTATGGTCATATGTTATTTCCCATGTACTGTATATATAGATGTGAATTTGACTGTCAAAATACAAAGCACACAACGGCTTATGTTTATTTGTGACCCAGCGATAGAAATGAATCTCCCCATAGAACTAGCCTGGGGCCATTCCATTGAAAGGCTAATGGCCACTAGTCTGGCTGACACCAGCTCTCCATGTCACGTGGGTCATGTCAGCAAGGATAAATGGCCTCTGCCAGGCTGCTGTTAATCACCACAACATTTAGTGTACGTGGGCGCTCTATTGTATGGAAACAGATACAGAGTAATGATGAGCTGTGCTACAGAGGCGACGCCAGATTAATCATGCTGCTAGAAAAGCAAGAAAATAATGCTAGATACTAGATTAATCATGCTGCTAGAAAATAATGACCGAGATCTCTGGCAGAGACTGGATTGTAATTGAGATTTGGATGAAGATTGAAACAGGGAATGGGGCAGGGGATGGGGATTGAGATGAGGGAGCTCTATCTTGCGGTGGCAGTGACTGAATGCTGTGGATTACAGCTGTGCTCATGACTGCAGTAATCCCAACATGACTCTGCTAATCCGCTAAAGTCTTTATATAAGAACTCCCACACTATGGCCACCCAATGGAGGGTCCACATACAGGTAGTATACAGTACAAAGACAGGAGACAGTCCGGGGGTAGTACACACATCATAACTGCAGCTGGTAACAGTCCCCTGTAGCTCAGCTGAGCATGGCACTGGAAATGCCAGAGCTGTGGGTTTTATTCCCACGGGGGGACGGAACGAAAACGTATAGATTCACTTCTTTAAGTGGCTCTGGGTGTACACGCGGGTTAGAAATGAACCCATAATGCACACAGTTACAGACAGACGCAGTTGTCAACCAATCTGACGGAGGAAGGAGGTTGCATGTGGACATGTTTTACTGTGCTATTGGGAACCAAAACCCACAAGGGATTTTACAATAATGAAAAACTGGTTATTTTCTGGCTCAGATTTAAAGGCAAACAATTGGGGTTATGATTGGGGGTTTTGGTTAGGGTTAAATTCAGGGCTAGGACATAGAGTTAGGTTTAGGGTTAAAGTTAGGTTTTTAGGTATGTGGTTAGGGCAAATAGGATGTTTGATGGAAATAATGTTTGAATTCCACACAACGACAGTAATACATACCATAAAATGTATGTATGTCTGTGTTGGTTGATGGTTAATGTCTTTGTTAGTTGTGAGATTCTGATGCCTGACCCAGACTAAACTGTTTCTATATGTAATATTTGAACTTCATTAGCAGAGGGTCAATTATCTTCTTAGGTATACAGACCGACACAGAACAACGATCAAAATCTCAGAATCCCATTCTCTACACATAGTGCTTTATCAACTAAACATCTGGTTTAAGCTTTGAATGAGCGTTGAGATCTTTTCCCATTTGCAAGATTGTATCAGGGAGTAAATAAGGCCCTAAACTGTGAGTCTTGTGCTAAAGGCTGCTAGATGTGTGCCTTGGTGGGTCAAATAATATTGACAGGCTTTGGGATTAAGTAAAGAACCATAGTCAGACTGACCTCCCTGAACCCTGTAGCTCCAGACATGACGTGGCATCAGGAACCGATATTAACCTCCTTTTCAGACCTGATATCTTTATGATTGGGTTGAATGGTGTTGGAAAACTGATGACAGAAAATGGGCTAGGCGTTTGAGGGGGCGGGGGCTTGGGGGGTCTAGAGCCTTACTACACCAATGTTGTGTGGGTGTGTGAGAGACTGACACCTCTTATCGTGGCAAGGTGGCAAATGCTTCAAATTACCCTTCACCATGCTGGGTTGTCTAGGAAACGTGATCTTGTGAAGTTGTCAGTTCACACTCTCTTGACCCCTGGACAGTGTCTGGTATGCAGGGTTGCCTGATTTGATAACGCATTATAGTGTTGTGTGTGACATTTTCAACCATCATGCCAAAACACCACTCTTCTATTTATAGTATTTATTATATTGTAGAAGTTGTTACTCAGACTAACTAAAATCCCACAACATCCCCTATCTACCCATTTTTATATACAATCTCCATTTGATATGTGGAGCAAGCCTCAGCAATACTGGATAACCATAATCGGAACAGCTATGCTCTTGCCAGATAACTTCCTACGTGGAGTTGATATGAAAAAAGGGAGACAGAAATAGAAAAAGGGAAAAAGAGACCGAAGGAGAGACAGAAATAGGGGTATAAGTTTATCCTGTGGCATTCTCTCTCTCACACATTCTCTTTGTAAATTCTCCCCCTCCCTACAGTCTCCCTCTATACACAGAGAGATTATCTGCCCATATTAAGGTGTTATGTAGCCAGATTAAGGGTTACTGTGAATATGATTTCAATGTCATTCAATAACCCAGAGGATAAACTTCCTGCTCCCCTCCCTAAAACATCACATACATGACACTTAGAATTAAAGTTAGAAGAATGCTCCGCCCAGGGAGTGGGATGACATCACATTGTTGACCAAATACTTGGATAGAAACTGCACGTCTGTATCAGTGTCACGATGGTGCCTGAGAGAGCATGGGCGGTGACATTGAGGCCGTCTCCATGTTTAAGTAGTCTGTTTTCTCCTTCACAAGTAAATCTACTCTGTTGATGCCTAATAACCTGGTTTGATGACTCGGTTGAGTCATGCGATCTATGGTTAATGCTTAACATGTTAGAAATCCCACCCTGCGGACTACTATAAAAGGACAGGTCAGATAGCTTTAGGTGTGGATCCAAAAGCTTTCTATTTAATATAGAATAACGTGAATATGAGTGCCATGTTGTCTGCTGAAATGGCCTCAGTTTCTTCAATGTGTTTATTTGACAACCCAGATCTGGTAGATCAATAATAATCGATCACCACTGTTCTGAAACCAGGCCAGAAATTGAGTCCCTCTACTTGTCGAATGGCTTGCTCTCTCTACCTCTCTCTCACTCCCCCCTCTCTGCTGCTCTCTCTACCTCTCTCTCACTCCCCCCTCTCTGCTGCTCTCTCTACCTCTCTCTCACTCCCCCCTCTCTGCTGCTCTCTCTACCTCTCTCTCACTCCCCCCTCTCTGCTGCTCTCTACCTCTCTCTCTCCCTTCTTTTCCTCTTCTCGCTCTCTTGCACTCGCCCTCTACATTTCTTTTTTGCTGTCAATCCAGTTCACTCTTCATGCTATTTTATGTTGATCTGATTTCAAAACCAAAATAAAGACATAGTAACCTGAAAGTTTTCTGAACATTTCTGGTAGCCTCCCACCCACACCGCACCATAACTGGCAGCGTCTCACCAACACTCCTCCACCATAACTGGCAGCGTCTCACCCACACTCCTCCACCATAACTGGCAGCGTCTCACCCACACTCCTCCACCATAACTGGCAGCGTCTCACCCACACTCCTCCACCTTAACTGGCACCCTCTCACCCACACTCCTCCACCTTAACTGGCACCCTCTCACCCACACTCCACCTTAAACTGGCACCCTCTTACCCACACTCCTCCACCTTAACTGGCACCCTCTCACCCCACTCCACCTTAACTGGCACCCTCTCACCCCACTCCACCTTAACTGGCACCCTCTCACTCACACTCCTCCACCTTAAACTGGCATCCGATCACCCACACTCCACCTTAAACTGGCACCCTCTCACCCACACTCCTCCATCTTAAACTGGCATCCGATCACCCACACATGTCCACTTTAACTACTAGCCTCTAACTCACAGTCCTTCACCCTAACTGCTATCCAAGTCTATGGTCTAATTAACACTCCTCCACCTAACTGACATCCTCTCACCCACACTCCTCCATCTTAACTGGCCCAAAATTATAATCCCCTTTGCATCTCACCCCCTCTCTGTAACTCTCTCACCCCCCATTTATATATATCCAACTCAACCCAAACCTTCAAAAATGATCTGAAAACTGACCTTTGAGACTAGTTTTCAACCTAAAGCATATTACCATCTAGGTCTTCTTTCTACCTATTAAGTGATACAGAGGTTGTTCAGTAGCCTCTTCCTGTTCTTCATTTGGATAGCCCCACTAGCATGCTACATAGTGACAGGTATCAACAGTGAATCATGTTGGGGCTATATAGAGAAGTAACGTTCAATTTGTTCCCTGACAGTCTTCCCTCCATGTTTTCATTCTTCAAAGTAATGGGGATAGATTGTTTCGGAGCCCTCAACTTTAGTAGTTAAGATGCATGTTGTATTTTTACTCTCAGAACTGTTGTGTTTTTACTTATCTGATCAGCTGTAGTTGTGGTTTTGCTTCATGTAATACTGAAGAAGCTATTTTTGGTGCCATTTCCCTTTTTGCACTTGTCATTTTTCTATGCTATCTATTGTTTTAACCTATAAGTATCCTTGTGTATCTGAAAGGGCGGACATATCGGTATTATTAATATCATTGTTGTACATGAAGCCCGGCCTGGGAACTAAGACAACATCACATTCATTTGTAGCTCTCATCCCTTCAGATCAATAGACCCCTCCGGCGTCATCGTTCACTATTACAGCCTGGGCTTTGCCTGCGGTGTTGGCTGGACCTTTCTACCAACAGAGAGCATAGAACAACAACACCATGCCCCGGAGAACTCAACCTTTTTCAAATACTAGATATCTTATCTCTCCTCTGTGTGCTCGGCATGTGACTAGTCAGGTCTAATCTCTGTGCTCTGTGCTTGGATGAGTCTAACTGGAACCTGTGTGTCTTTATTTAAATGTACTCGACCTGGCGGCTAGCTCTGGGAGTTAACATCTGTCCACAGGTCTTAGGAGAGGTGACGTCATTATGGTGGCCATGCCAGTTTTCTGGACACCATGCAGGCCTACAAACACATACGCACACATCAACGCACATCAACTCTCTGGTCTGTAAATGGACACACAAAATAACACATAAAATAATGAACATTGGACCTTATGCCCTCTAACTAGACTTTTTCCCTCTCTCCCTCGCTACATACTTCTCTTCATCCATACATCCATCCCTCTTTCCATTCATCCATCTCTCCATCCATCCCACTGTACTGCATGCTGCGGTGATTAGGCTCATATGAAGGTCTGCCTTAATCGGGAAAGGGGGAAAGATAAGAACACTCAGCTGTCTTTTAACATAGATTGACTGGCAATGTTTAAAAGACGGCCTGGCTTTGGCCATTCCTTTGTATGCTCCAAAATATGACCATTACTTTCTCTCTTACCCCTCTTCTTTCTGTTTAACGCCTTAAAAGTAAAGTACAGTAAGAACAGGTCAGATATTAACACAGGCATTAATGCAAATGTACAACTGTCTAGTTCCTCTGGCCCTGTAACATGATGTTCCTTTACTAGGTGTTCTGTACTCGCAGCATCAGATACATCAGATTGTTGACAGCTCATCACGGAACCACTCATGTCTGGAACTGATAACAACCTGACACCTTTAAGTCTAGTAATTTAATAGGATCGCTATGGTATTATTAGAGGGACTATGTCATAATCCCTGAAAGTTACAGAATGGGACGAAATGCTAACATTTTTTTTCAAGGATAAATCCAAAACAGTCTAAATGGAATGAATGTCAGCAAAGAAACACTTACTGATTTTACCTGGCTTTTAGTTTCAGTATGAACATGTGAAGATTTTGATATTATCTGCAATTGTGCAATAGTATAATTGTCAACTGAAAATGTCCAATTTATTATATCAGTGATGTCAAATAATCTTAAATACAGTTTATACAGGTTCTATAACAATACTGTGTTTAAACCGCATTTCATACATAAGGAAACAGACTATAGTCAATGTTTTAGTTTACTTGAAAAGTTGTGAATGCTAGTAATGTATAGATAACAATATTAGTACTGATTTAAAACAGTGTATGGCTGTGGATTGAATTATTCTTCTAAACTGACTGATCAGCTAACAAACATAAAGTGCAGATAAATTCTCCAAATGAATTGTTTTGCACAAGATCTTATCTTATCACAGTACTCATATTGATAAACCATAAAGACATGGTTTATCAATATGGCTGATATGTTCCACCGTAAGATGGTTCATGTCCAGTCTAGGGTTCTAATTTGTACATTATATTAATATTTCAGCGTCTTCTTTTTGTTGCTGATTTGCTGTCATTTTCATAAATCTCTATGTTTAGGTCAGTCCGGAATAGAGATAAAATTCAGCATTATTGTAAGCCATAAATCTCAGGTCCACTGTCTGTATTATTCTCAATATCTATTATTCTCCCTATCCTCTCTTTATATTCTCTTTCTCTATTCAATTCACACTGTCATCACACGATTATCTAAAGATGACCAAGAGATGTCACACCCATTTGAACACAGTTAAGAACTTTTTTACATTACCACATTAAGAACACAATTATGACTTCATCATCATTATCCTCATAACCAATATTCTGGTTATGATATTCTGGTTAACAACAGTAGGTAATACTGTCCTGACCTTTAAGACGTTTTAAGTTGTTATTTTCGGATCTTCACAGAAGGGGGTCAAATGAAACCTTAGTAAATTCCTAAAACTCCGTGGTTCCAAATATTTCAAAAAGGTTTAATGAATATCTTGTATGAAAACAAATGTAAACCCAGCAAATGCATTTCAATTTTTCTTTTAACCTCATGGTAACCTTGGTAAAAAAAATCAAAGGTTAAATATATAGGTAACAGGATACCGACTCTCGTGATAAGACTATGCACTTACCTCGCCTGGGTTTTGTGTTTGAATACGGTTTTCAACAGAGGCTAATAGAAAAACTGTTAGCTCACCAAGTTGCTAGGCATAAATGACTGCAAAATGACTAAAATATACAGACGACGACAGAGCCTCGTGAAAATCTGTAGCCTACTTTGAGACCAAATCCCTCGGAACAATCTGTTCTTTACTATTCTATTAAAAATTACAATTTAGCCTATTCGTAATACCATGTTGCCAGCAAAACATAAATAGAATTTGAAGCTGTTTATATGGCTATGTCGATATGAACCACCCGCACAATAGACGTACGCAAACAAAACTCAAATTATTTACTGTACAGAAGCAAAGCAAGTGACCATATACCCACGTCTCTAACAGAAAACTTTAAAACAGAGCAGCTGTTATATTTTCCAACTGCGACATACGCAATACCAAAATGTTTGTTAACTACATATCATATAGTAGGTCAAATGTTCATGCAGCTATTTTGTGGATCATGCGTACATTTCTAAACCGTTAAATTGGTCAAAATACAAAAAATGCCTGGAGTAGGATCGTACGTGTTACTTACAAGATAACATCTTAGCAAATTAATTAATGCAAAACTATTATTACTCACCGTTTCCTTCGACATGTTTTTAGTTGCACAGACATTCCAAAAGTTCCCGTTCAGGATAAAATGATTTTTTCCTCCAAATACCACTATCGTTGGAGGTAGGCTAATGTACAGTGTTAGCGTGTCCTCCTCTCGCTCAATGGGCTATGCCGCGCGCACCGCTCACACTGCAACATTCATCTGAAACCGGACATGTCTCTCATCTACGCTCTGACTGGCTTACCTTCACCCTCGCTCCCTACAACATCAACTGGCTACTTAAAATATCTGTCACCTGTGCTGCGCTGTGCTGTGAAAATAAAAAGAAACTCTCGGCAGGATTTTAGGGACCAAATTATATTTAAATAAAGTGAAAAACATGTTTTTATTTTTTTGTCTTTAGATGGCGCAAAAAGGAGATGGCATTGTCAAATGCATTCAGAAAACAAGGCATTTAACAGCAAATTCGTATTTAGTTATCTTGTCATCTGGCGTCATTAATGACTTTGTCATGCAAAAGAAATGAACTTGTGCAGAAAGCAAGTGTATCTTATCTATGCCTATACGTGTAGGGTTTACTGATACTTTATTCTCTTGAACTCTCTCAAATTAACCCAAAGTGTGACCTATGATGATGATAGCCATTGTTCATTCGATTAGAGAGCCAGTAACGTATCTACTGTCTGGACCATAATGGAGAGGTGGTTAAGGACTCCAAACACATTTTTAAGTTTTTAAATACATTTTACATCTGATATTTAGTGTTTTTTTAATCAATCATCTACTGTACTAGCATGATAACAAACTGTAGCTTTTTACTGTTCTGCTACTGGTCCATCAAGCTGTCAGTCTGTCCAGCCATAGTGTCAGAAAAATAGACTGATTCTAATTGATTGATGGAAAATTCTCTCCAGGCAGGGAGAGAGAAATAGAGACAGAGACAGCCGGAGAGAGAGAAGAGAGAATGAGACAGAACCAAAAGGAGGATGAGAGGGAAAATATGTACATGAAAGTGAATGAGAAAGGGAAAGTGGCAAGATTGAAGTATGTTTAGTATAATAATTTTTGATTGTTAATATTTGTGACCAAACTAGCAGACACAAAAAAGTAAACACTAAGTACATACATTTTCCGCAAAAATGAGACAGTGACATTTTGTAAATGACGGAACTCTATGACAACAAGATGCGTTATTCACCCAAGTTCAGTAAAAATGGTGCCAGTAGTTTCAGGTTCATTGTTTTATGAGCAGACATTATTTGACAGAACAATAATTAAAAGATGCCTACAGTACCATCATAACATACCTTCCCTATAGTTCTGCCCAGTTATAATCTCACTTTAACCTGTTAATATTCTGTTACCTCATACCCAATAATGTTGTTGAGTTGTCCTGTACTCATTCTCCAAACATACTTCAAACACCCCACCTCAAACCTCTATCCAGAGAGCAACTGAAATTTTCTATAAAGGTTTTTGTTTGTAAGTATATGTCATATTTCAAATCTGGACATTGGGCATTTGCTTTAACAGAAATCATGATGACCGACAACCACCAGAGAGCAGATGTAGCCCATTTTCGCAATGTATCACCAACGTGCTTGAAACAACCAAGGAGGTTTGTGCTTTAGATAATGCGTTAAAGTAAAAACGAACATGAAGGGAATCTAAGTCCTAATAACAAATGAAAATTGCATTCATTTAGACATTTCATGACACTTTCCTTTTTTTAGGCTTTAAGAATGATATCAATACATTACAACCCATACCAGTACTATCATTATTACTTAAATATTATATTCAATAAAAAACACACAACATGCATAATAGATAGGTAAACACTGAATAGAAGTTTAATAATAAACCTCTTAGCATCTGGGAGCAAGAAGACAGGACAGGGATTTGCAGTAGTTCCACTGGTCATATAATCAGAGTGCCAATTCCTTACTCGGCTGTAAGATGTTGGCTACAGAGAGAACATTCCACTGAGGCTTGCTAAAGGCTGCTGGTCTGATTTTGGTGGATGGGGCAGAAAAATACTTTACCCAGTAAAACATTTCTGTCCAGAATTCAGAAGATGTTAACCATGTTGGTTCAATCTGTGGCGTTGGGTTTCTGCAGAATTCACTGGCTGTCAAAAGAGACTAGAAACTTAATAAGAAAAAAAGTATGTGACTCAGAGACACAGCTTAAATTGTTCTTCACACAGATAGACATGCCACATTCAGCAAAATCTCATCAACTCACTGCATGGCTTCAGTTAGACATCCAAACACAGTGTCAACTTTTTTTCAGTGACAGGCCACATTACTATTGCTCTGAGTCAATGGGACAGTAGCAGTGGAGAAGAAAAACAACAGCTCAATTAGAGGTACCTCCTGTTACATTAATATCTAGATCTATTGGCAGAGCTCAGTGTCTCTGAAACAAGTATAACCATCTGTTGTGCTGCTAAATAACAACAGTATAAAGCCAACCCAACCCTTGAATTTGTAAAAGTGAAACATCTTAGAGTAGCCAACTACACCAGCCAGCAGTGTGGGGGATCAATAACTCATCCTGAGTGTGGCTAATCAGCCGAGAGAAACAACAGTTTGTCACGCAGAGAAAATGTCCGCCCATTTAATTAACAGTAGGTATGGGACTGAAGACAGCCGACTGGTGGGCAATTTGTCTGTCAGCTGCAGAGAAACAGGGAGAAATTAATTAACATAATGAACGTATAGCACCAGGACAGCGTGAGGAGCTGTTGGTGATTATTTTGTGTAATTTAATTTATCTTGTGAGAGGTTACTAACATTATGTCCTTTGAGTCTACCGCTCACATGAAAATAGAAAAATACATTTTTGCAAGGAGTGTAGGATGTTTTTTTCACATGCACACTCAAACACTTAAACAGACGGGCAGTACAGGATTTTAGCTCCACCCAACCAGATAAGGCTCTCCTCTCTCACCTTCTCTCGCCCAAATACCCTTCCAAAACAATCACCCATCCCTCCAAGTTCTTCACCTCTCCCCTACCCCCGATCCAATCCCCTGTCTCTACCACTCCGATGAAGAGACCAACACATGGTGCCACAAACTACATGCCAAAAGATGAGTACATTAAAGGCACAATTTAGAAAGTGACAGTGTTGAATGTTGTAAGCAGAATAGGAGGGGTTGCCAGATCTTGACGAATTTGGATAGATTGTTAATCAGTATAACACATTCTCCTTAAATGTCATGTTTTTGCAAATTCACTGAGTGAGTTTTGTTAATGGGGACATTTTTCCTCTTCCAAAACAGGTTGAAGCAAAGGGCAAAGTAATAAAGTAGTGCGATTTCTCTGCAATTTGAATCATTTCACATAAAGGACAGATATTCGGGAAGATCCTATGTAACTTGGATTTGGATTGGCATAATTTTTGTAAAACTTTGAATTGTATAAGATGATGTCTAGAGTTGATTGAACAGGTTGGAATGTACTCCACGCTGTCTTCTCAGGCTGTTGTGGAGATTTCAGTCCTGAGCTCCTCCTCCAGTCTTGCCTTTATGGCATCTGTAGTGGGTGGGTTTTGCCAAATAGAAAGGCATCATACTAGATGTACTAGATGTACATTTTGTTGTTGTCTGGAATATTTATAGGAACTCATAAAACAGAGTAGATCAGGCATTTTGAAATGCAGAAAGATGTTTGCGTGTGTTTGATTTCAAGCTTAATTGGGTTTTATCATCGTAACTTACTTAACTTTCAGAAGTAGAAGAGACACCTAAATTGTCCCAAGTGCTTAGCAATTACTTTACGGCTACTGCACACTTTATGCAAGCCATTCATTAGACACATGCAACAATAAGGATGAATGTTTAATGTCATAAAAATACCAACAAAACTAAATGACGCCTAGGTATATCCTAAAAGAGCAAGATATGACCTTTGTGAGAGCTGCCTTGTGGGTATTGTTCCAACCAGCTAATGCACTGTTCCAGTTAACAAGCTGTTTAGCTACTTCTTTCAACCAAGGGTCTAGACCAAGGAGGTGATGTCTATATCTATGTAACAGGTGGATAAATTTCCCATCATTGATGTAACATTGTTGAGCAGAGAGGCGAGGCAATTTCAATGGTTAAGAGATGAGATAAGCTCAACAAATCTGGGTTTCCCAGCTGATCAGGGAAAGTCCCATCTCTGAATAATGTCATTCTTCCTGCAATAAATGGAAATTAGCATTGCAACCAATGTAGGGTAGTTTGGACTGTGGCTGCCCGAGTCATAGCTCATGTGTATGTAATTAGAGATAGCACCAGACTGTCGTGTGGACAGATGGATTGATGGGCCTTGGGCTGGACATGGTACCACAGGACACATGCATACCAGGTTACCTTCACATCCCCCTCCTTTCACAACTTCTCTCCCTTTCCCACTGGTCATCTACATAAAAACACTGACCCCATTTTTCTTGTTATCTACATACCAGCATTAAAAAAATGATCTTCCTTCAAACTGTTTCCACACCACATCTGTCCTTCAATCTCTAGTTCTCACTGTTTTCACAATCACATCTCTCTCTCTGGTTTTTCCTTTAATCATTTTAAGTCTTTCTTAAAATTGTTGTTAGTAGGCATGAAATGTTGGAAAAACATTTACTTCATTTTCCCCCAATATTATAACGTTGTGCCAACATTCTCCCAATGTGGAGTAGTAACACCAACAATGTTAACAGCAATGAAACATTTCAGGTAAAATTCAACACTTGTGTAAAAAAAAAGCTCACCAGTGCAAGACAGTAATAGGCTGGTGGTCTAAATGAGAATGTTTGATCCAAGAACCATATTCCTGCTGGAAAATAAGGTGGTGGATTTTCGCTTTCATGGGTCCATTTTGCTTCCTCTAGAGCGTAATGCATACAAATAGATGAGTTGGAGTATAAAGAACGTGCATTACAGTAAAAAAAAATGAAATGCCTTATTTTCAAGTGTTTTTACATGGTTTCAGAATCAATGGACAGCATCACCATCGCTATTCAAGAATGACACATATTTCAATCTGTCTATCATTCTGTCTGTATAGGTATGAGTGTATGTGTCTGTACCCCTTCATCTCTCTTCCCCCCTAACCATTCTGCCCCCCCCCCGTCTATTTTGGCATGCCTGTGCCAGGTATTTGTTCAAATTCCTCACACCCTGCGGGGATAGGTATGCCCCCCCCACCCCTCTTCTTCTTTTCGTCTTTACAGCCTGTCTCTGTCCGTCGTGTTCGCTTGCTAACACATGTGTGGGAGAGACAGCCCCCACCTCTGCGTTGGTATCACATACATCATGCTAAGAGGCTTACAGTCCAAAGGTTATTACTCAATAATCACTGCCCACAACCAGGTCAGTCTGGCTGAGTTGCTGCTGGCAAACCAACGATGGTTTCAATTCCCCTGCAGCTGACCGAATGTGAGTTGGAAGTCGATCCTAGGCTTAATGACCAAATAATTGCCATTTGAACTCAATTCTGACATAGAAATAAAGTTTTAGTGGGGAACATAAAACAGTTCGTGCTGTTCTTTAATTCAAACATCCCTCCACCCTATACTGCTGTGTGTCTGAGTGAGAGAGGCTGTGTTGTGTGTTCATGTTTTGTGTCTGTGTGCGTGTGGTATTGACTTTGGACCAAAGCTGAAGTGTGTTAGTTATTTGAGCACTCCAAGAAATGACAGCAAATAACAACGTTGTGCTGGTGTGTCAGCACGTCTGACTCCTGTCCTGTTCTGTTGGAAAGACTCCACACTCATGAGTCACGCATTCTTACTGGAAGACACTGGAACCAACGTGCATATCAAGCCTCATGTATATGAACAATCCAGCTGCTTAGACACATAATAAATTATACCAATGTTGAGGCCGAATCTTGCTGATTAGTTGTTTCTAGGTTTTGTATGCCATATTGGCTGGTGCAATTGAATATTTAATGGGTGAATCAAATGTTATCTCATCTTATTCAGTCTTAATTAACTGATTAACTTTATAATTGAAGAAATGCATGAGTGTACATTCCACGAAAAGACCACTGCTGCTATTCTTTGTAGTTCTGCCTGAAAAGAACAAGTACACCAATAAAGCCTGTCAACCCATTATCTGATTAACATGAATGTGTAATTTGGTTAATTCATCTAAAAAATCTGTATTGTACATTATGTTTGTACTCTATTTACCATGTACAAATCACTGCACTTTTGCTAATATATATGTAAGTAAATATATATACAATATATAGCTTCTGATTTCATTAAAGTTCACTTGTCAATATTTATTATTTAGATGTTTGTTTTGTCTAAACTGAACGGCAGGTATTTTTTTACACCCCAACAGTAATCTTTTTTTGCTTAGTCAGCTCATAAGAATGCGCCTCAGATCCACATCTCATTCCACCTCTTTGAAAGAGACCAAAGCATCCAGCTGTTATAAATCCATAATGATATATACTTTATTGCAGACTGTTAACTTTTCGACATGTTAATATATCCCTGACTCATTGGCATCTTAAATGTACCACAGTATGATTTTGGGATACCATTTATGGTCAAATGCTTACATTTTGGAGGAAAATCTTTCCAGGACGTTTGTATAGAACTGGACCTGGCTCAAAAATTTAACCTAATGTATCAACATATCCATACCATACAGTTTTCACATACATGATCATGAAACAATAACGATCAACATCACTTTCGTGAATGTTGGTTATATATAGAATAAACAGAATATGGATTATATACGAAAAATCCCTGATGCGACTTTTTGCTATTATAAACTAAAATAGCAAAAAGTAAATAGTAAATAAGTAATTTTTGTGTCATACCTATGGTATAAAATCATTGTTTATTAGACAATGGTTGCACAAAAAATAACAAATTACACATGGCAAACGGGTTTGTAATAGCAATGTTTGTGCTATTCGGCCTCTGAAATAGGCCTATCATTTAAACATCCAATTGTATCTTTCACAGCTTAAAAGAGTTTACAATAGAAGACAAAATAAATAATAAACTATCCTAAAAATGTATTCATTTTAGTTACTTTAACCACAACCTAAAAGCTGCCTGATAAAGCCAGCTGTCAGATTTAGTTACTAAATCAAATGACAAGAAATTTGAAATTTCTGACAAAGTACGTGACTATTCTGTGTCCTGTGAGTGTTGGAAAATCTTTCTCCTCCGTCTTTTGCTCTCTCTCCCTGTCTCTCTTTCTCTCCTCGAGTGCGTGTGTTCTCCTCCTCCCCTCCGGTGGGCTCGTAGACACATCAAAGCCTGGGCCAAGGGGCGACCGGCACTATATCAGAAGGAGGGAGAAAAGATACATAGCCGCGCACAAAGTTAGGAACGAATAAGCATCCACTCGTCATCACCTGTCTACTAACGAACTGAGGAGTTAAATATATTTGTTAAAATACAAATACGGGAGCAACTACAGTCTTGGCTTATGTGGATTTTGAAATGGAAAATGAAACGGACGTTTTCTCATATTAAATGGATTATGATCATATTAGCAAATCCCGGTACTGGACTGCATAAGGTAAGACAAATACAGTCTTATTTAAAAATAAATCTCGCACGAATGATATCTTAACTAGAGCCTTCTATATAACAATTGGCCTCTAATCCTGGCTGTTCACTTCTGTTTAACCATTATCCTACGCTGTGCGGCCATATCGCCTATTCATTTCCTATATAACAAACCCATAAGTAAGCCTATAGACCTCTGTTTTTAAGTGAGGTGGTGAGACTACAGTTTCCAAAAATAACCTACAAACGTACATTCTACTAAGAGATACATTTTTTTCTGTTTTAAAACTTACACAGAATTTCATGGCCATAACCTACATCTGTAATTAGCTTTAGTTATAGGCAAATGTGAATACGATAGTTTGGCCTTTTGTGACTTAAATGACCTAGAGGGCCTATCAAAGAATTTGTCTTCAAATGAACCTCTAGTAAAAAAATACAACGCACTGAACGTCCATGTGTTCGAGATATTAACAAAGATGCTATTTAAAGGGACACTAAACCCGCTGGGGCGCGCGCCACTGCGGGGGTTCCTCTGGCCCTTCACAGTTCAACAGTAGCTCTTAACCCGCGCACTAGCTGGGCGAACATGTGTCACTGGATGTTTTCTCCCGGTATAGTTTTACATCAATGTCTGCTTTGATGTTACTGCATATACAATAACAGCCACCAAATTACAACGATACATAGAGCTTATTGAGTGGTTGGATAGGTTATTTGGATTAACTTAATATTAAACCAAGTTCCAACGAGTCTATTGACCCATATGTTTGTTTATAATAATGTATTATATATTTGTTTTGTTTAATGGCCACACCAATGTATTGCATTCTCTACAACATGGGTTTCCTCTGTCTCCTGCTTTGCTCTATCCCTCACTAAGACAGAGCCATGTAGAGGGAGCGCTGCATTTCAATTATGTGTGAGGAACACGTTATGTTACACGTAAAGAAAGTTTTCAATATCCCGTGCCCTGAGATGTGCTTTTATGTTGAACTTCAAGAGCCTCGCACAAAAATGAATCTATGCGCTATGAAATAGTTTCAATAGCTTCATGCTATGAAATAGTTTCCCGACTTAACATGAGTGTTTGTGTCTTTAGATTTAAGACCTAGGCACACTACTGGCACAACCCTCCCCCCTACCCACCCACACGCGCGCGCGCACACACACACGTTTTGTAACAAACTGTGACTTGATCACCAAAGGCACTATAACAATATCATTACATTTAAAGATGGCTATACATTGACTCCCATAATGATGGCTTAAATTTCTTCTGTTAAAACGGGATTACTTTTACAAGACAGTTAAATTGTAGGAAACGTTTCCATCCATTTTCTAAAAACAAGAGCAAATTGAAAGAAAAAAATGAATATTGTTACGAGTTAATAACTTTGTGTTTCAATACTAATAAATGTCACTCCTTTCATATTTTCCCTTTCTTTACTACACCCTCTATTTTCCTCTATTCCTACTCCCTCTCCAGTCTCTCTCTCTGCTTCTTACCATCACCCACAAAAAACCCACCACTCAATTGGACTCAAAAGAATAGTTCCTATCCCTTTGATATTTAGATAATTCCCCCCAACCTTCATACAACCACTCCTAACTAAAAAGTATGGATTTTTCTGGCTCCCCTCCTCCATCCTTTTCTCCATACTCCTTCCCAATTACCCCCAATTCCTCCCACTCCGCCTCCTTCCCAATCATTCCCAACTCCTCCCTCTCTGCCTCCTTTCCATCCATCTCTCCGTCACCCAGCCTGGCTTCCACAGCTCTCTTCTGCTCCCTCCTCTCCCTCCTTGCTTTCCTTGGCATTGGGGGAAACCTCTACACTATGGGCCTCCTCCTTAGACGAAGGAGAAGACGGAGGCGCAGGGGAAGATGTTCAAGCTGCTGTTTGGGCGGGAGAGGACTTCCTTCCTGCCTCTACTCCTCGTCTTCCCCGTCACTCTCACCTTCCTCTCCCACCTCCTCCTCTTCCTCCACCTCTCTCCATCTTCAGGTGCTGAGTTTGGCTCTGGCCGACTTGCTCTACCTCCTCACTGCTCCCTTCATCGTGTATGACAGCCTGGCTGCTGACTGGGCGTTTGGAGAATTGGGCTGTCGCCTCCTGTTCAGCCTGGACCTGATCACCCTGCACGCTTCCATCTACACCCTCACCGCCATGAGTCTGGACCGCTACCGGGCCGTGGCTAACCCCCTGGCCACCTCCTCGTCCCCCTCTTCAGGGCTGCTCCGTGTGGGCCTGGCCTGGGGTCTGGCAGTGGCCCTCAGCCTGCCCATGATGATCACCCTCCACCTGGAGGATGGAGACGAGGGACAGCTGTGTGTCCCGGCCTGGGACGAGCAGAGCTCCAGGGCCTATATGAGTGTGCTGTTCTGCACCAGTATGATAGGACCAGGGCTGGCCATCGGGGCGCTCTATGCTACTCTGGGCCGTCTCTACTGGGTGTCCCAGACCAGGCCCTGGGCCAGTGGTAGCGGGGGGAGCACGGCCTACCCTCCACGGGCTCCGAGGCCCAAGGTTCTTCTTCTTATCCTGGGGATCGTCCTCGCCTTCTGGGCCTGCTTCCTGCCCTTCTGGGTGTGGCAGCTTTTGCCACTCTACCGGCCAGACGTGCTGCGGATTGTACCGGTGGGGACGCAGGTGACAGTGAACCGGATCCTAACGGGGCTGACGTACGGAAACTCGTGCGTGAACCCGTTCTTCTACACGCTGCTAACAGGGGGCAAACGGCGGAGGAACAGACAGATGACATCAGCGAATCAGCTCTGTCGCAAAAGCAGTCCACAGTAGTGTTAAGGATTACATTATAGACAGCATGGGGCGGAGGTGCTTAAACAATATCAGATCTGAACGCCTTTGTCTCTTCTTGAAATAGCAGAAGACATTTCACCATGATATTGTTATACTGCAAAGACTATACCAAAGAGGCACTTTTTATGAATGTTTTTGATCAAACCATATTTCCTATTTGGAAATTAAAAAGCAGTTGGTCTAATTGTGATATAGGATGAACAAAAAGACAGTTTCTGTTGTGTCAAAGCTTCAAAACTGTTGAAGAGAAGTAGCAAATGGATTTTATGAATTTTCTTAACTACGTATGACATCCGGGCCATGAGGAAAGTATGACAACAGGGAAGCAGAAAAGCAGTTGTCTTACTATTTAGGCTTTAGTAAAATGACAACACGCTTCTACCAGTCTGGAATGCCATTAAAGAAAATATTTTGCTTTTGAAACACAAATAGTTGTTACTGGTCACAAGATTAGATTTTTCTTTAAAACATTGTTTATTGATGAAGAACATTATGTTTTAGGGGTCACGCCCCTCTGAAGCTTGATATGCTTTTTAAAACTATAGACCTTGTTTATTATTAAAACCTGCATGTTGGGGTGTGCGTTTTATTTGTAATGAACTGTGCAGTGCTTTGCATGGTCACAATGACAAAGCTGTTTTTGTATCAAGGTTGATGTGTATTAATACAGCCTGAATTAAAGAACCCACTTTCCATACTTCGTCTGTCCCAGGTTCTCTGTTCCCTTCAGGAGAGATTGAGGATCATGGGTTCCTACGTGACTTAACTGACAATGCAGATGTCATACCTACGGTTTTATGGTGTTTATGACCATAACAGATGAGAAGAGGGGAGAAAGAGAGATGGCCAGAGAGAGAAATAGCCAGAGAGAGTTGGCCAGAGCAAAATGGACTGAGAGAGACTGTCAGAGAGAGATGGCCAGAGAGAAAAGTTCAGAGAGAGATGATAAGATAGAGATGGTCAGAAAGAGATGACCAGAAAGAGATGGCCAGAGTGAGAGAGAGATAGAGAGATAATGAATATGAATGTCCAGAGACTAGTAACAAAACCCACAGGTAAAATAAGGGTAGTGGGACAGAAGGCTGCAGGAGGAAGAGCAGTAGGGAGAGAGAGTGACAGACAGACGCACGGGAGACAACAAGAACAAAGTGCTGGGTGGAAAAAAATTCCAGAGTTTTAAGTTTGCCCTCATGCTTTTATTTGTGTATCTGTGTCAGCGGGTCTGTGAGTTCCTCAGGTCTTCCCCATCCCTGTGTGTATTCATCGGGCAGTCTCTCAGTTTCCCTGCGGCAGCAGCATGGCTCAAACATTGTACTGTACACCCAATAGAACCCCGCGGCTCTTTGACGCAGATGAGCAAATATTGTTGTTTGACAGAAAGGAGTGATGGGGTGGAGGGGCTGAGTGTTGTTTGGGGGGGCCAGGGGGGTGGGGGTATGTGTCTGATAGAGTTTGGTTAGAAGTATTGTGGGGTGCATAAAAAAGGGGGGAGAAGAATAAACACTCCGAAACAGGGTCAGAAGCACAAACAAAATACAGCTAGTGAAGCAATCAAACTACATTATACAGAGTTGAAATGTAGCATAGTTTTCAAACATGCTGTACTAATCAAATGTTTGGACACACTTACCCATTCACTTGAATGGTTGAGTGTGTCCAAACTTTTGACTGGTACTGTACCTGCAATTTACATGTTTAGCACTGTGATGTGACAAATCCCAAACTGTACTTTTTAATCACCTGAAAGGCAGAAACTGCCTTGAGCAAGTTAAAATGTGTTTTCCTTCTTATTGATGATTCAGGGTTAAGTTTGATCCATCATCAGGTTTTTTTTTGATTGCAGAAAATGAAAGGCCTGCTTAATACTACTATTGCTATTTACTGATGGGGTTTTGACTTTCTTTATTCAAATCATGTGACAATCAAGGATGTTCTCTCAGTTAAAGACTCCCAGGTGTCACAGTTGTCTAAGGCCCTCTGTTGTACCAAGCTGTCCACCACAGTGTAGGTTCTTGCTTTAACTATGCCACTGATGTGTGAAGGAGAGATGCATATTGGCTGAGTATCGCCAACAGACGGGGGTGGCATCGTCAGCAGGGATTTCTCAAGCGTCTCTCTCAGAGAGTTGGTTGGGAACCAGAAAAAATTAACATGGTCTCGTTAGTTGAGTGACCATGTCCTCACATGCACAGATCTGTCCAACTTCCTGGTTGGAAGTGCAGGATGGAAGAAAGCAGAATGGCTTGATGCCCAGGAAGAAGAAATATAGTGATCTTAGACTCACCCATTGGGAGATGTGGCAATGCATCACAGATGTAAGTACAAGAAAATATTATAAAATTGAAGCAGAAAAGAAGAGGGCCAAAAAATATATAGTTATACTTTTTCTCAGGTTAGTATTCAGAAAGACCTAAGTGTCATATTTGACATTCGCCTGAATGTTGTTGACTACCTACTAGTATTTTCAAACCTGCTTTGGGCAGGTTTTGTAAATACATGCATAATATACTGTGAGAAAAACAGTCTTTACCTAATTTGCCATAAAATCCATTGTTTGATAGCAACTGTTTAACTGAAGCTGTGCGACACCATTTGTCTAATTTGGGGACTCTAAACATATGGTGATGTACTGCTAGCAAAGCACAGGTGGGTCAATAAGCCCTTGTACAAATCTGCCATTTGAGTGGGCCTCTGCAGGACCTCCTGGGCTGCTGAATCCTCTAATTAATTAACTGACTTTATTGGATTTTGACACTCAGCATCAAGACCATCTTGAAGACATCCAAAGGTGCGTTCAAACATCACTGCATTCACAATAAGTACACGTGTCTCCAAAACAGTAATTGCTTTCAAGAAATGACGCATCTGCTTTCACAGGATATTTGGTGAACCTCAGTAAATCTGGTGGACTTCCAAACTGTTCTAGTACGGCTGGGAGCCCCTACTGTAGACTCTTGTCTATGCCACCATGTGTTTCCATTTACCTGGGCTACCTCAGAGCGTGACATTCCCACCGCAGTTATTACCCAACGCCCTGTGCGGTCACCCCATGGGGGGCAGTTCTTCTGTGAAGTAAGTGCATTAGACATCCACCTTGAGACCCTTATTGTCTCAGACAACTATCTTGGACTGGATGTTATAGGGGAGTTGCAGCATATCTGACAGACGGAGACGCTGTGCAAAAGCAAACATATTGGCATGCTCTTAAGACTAATGTAGGGTTCATGTGGGTATGTGCTCCACAGATCCCAGACATAGAACAAACTTACAGAAATATAGGAGGTAAACCGAAGCTCATTCAAAACAGTCCTTTTGCTCCATTTTCTCGCCATTTGGGATTTAACAGTACTAGCAATATGTTTGATCATTGAATATTGCCTGTCTCAGGAATATTGGTCATGCCTTGGTGTCAGTGTATTCTCATATGCCATACATCAGATGATTAAGTTCTCCCTCAGGTCTTCTGGGATGACTGAGTGTTCGATAAACTTCAAACACGTTGTGTTTATTCAACCCAACCACACTGCCAGAAAATATTGTCTCAGTTGGAGGCTCAGCCAATCTATAAACTGTAGATTTGTGTTGGTAGTAACCAGGGCCCACAGGTTGGGTCCAACCATAACTTCTGCTCTCCTGCTCCCCACTGAATATTCTCATTTCACCTCGAGATGGCCAGCACCATCGTCGTCTTTCCCTTCTTTCGTCCACTGGGAAAGCAAGAACACAAATATTTTCTTTTGGGAGCGTCGCTCTGTTACCTGAGCGTTTCATAAATCCAGCACGTCTATTTCCTGGAACTACTGAGTGTCTTTCCATCCCCTCGCCCCTCCAGACCCTTCTCTCATCCAGTGTTTGGGCCTTGAGCAGGTGCCCCTCCCCTGGGCAGCCAACTCAGGAAAGACCCCTGCTGTGTAGACGAGACTGGGCCGCAGCCCAGGCCAAGCTCATGCTGTGAGGAGTATAAGAGACTCCCTTCTCTCCAGACACACACAAAAAAGATTCCCCATGCACTCCTCTCTCGGTCTGTTTCTCTCCAAAATGCAATCTTCCCATCTGTTTTCCCTCTCTCAATCACTCTGTCCTTCCCCACTTTCTTCTTACCATGCTTCCCTGTCCCTTATGTCATCCCTTTTTACTTTATAGAAGTTACCTGCAAAAAGCATGCTCCTAAATCCTGGAAAATTATGAAAAACGCAAAAAGTTTAGTTAGTTTAATAAAGTAACAGATACTCTTGTCCTGTAAACCTTCAGCAGTGCGAGTGAATAATGTGATGTATTTATTACATGAAGCATCCCACCCACAACAACTAACACATTGTTACTTACTACATAATTTAATGTTGAAACAACAGTTATCAAAGTCTCAGGTTAGGGTTTATTCTAGCGAATTCAATTGAAAATACCCTTACTCGTAATTGCTGGTTTGACAGCAAATACCTAAACCAGGGAACAGACAGTGTCTCTTTGTTCACCTCATGGCATCCCCACAGTGAGGCACCATCCACCCCACCACATCCCCTGTCTTCACACTTCTATGTCAGCCGCCAAGATCAGGCGAGACTCAGGCTTGTGTGCCTTGAAGGCCGGAGGTTACATAAATCTACATACACACTGCAGTTTGCACATAGGCTCTTACTAGTTAAGAAGGTAAATATGGCATGTCTGCACCTTTCCCTCCCTCCATCCCTTAGTCTCTGCTTCTTTCTCTCTGCCCATAAACAGGCATGCCCCAAGTTGGATGTCAAAGCTCCCCTGACCTCTGACCAGTGTTTGGGTCGTTATTCAAAACATATAATCCCTAGAATTTCTAAACAAACAGCAGTGTTTTCCCTCATAGCGCTCAATTTATTTGTTTGTGAGAGATGCAGATCTGTCCCAACAATCAAGTCTTAACTATGGACTCCATCCCTTTAGTGGGTCTAATATTTGAGCGTTGTCTGGCCCAGGGTTGGGAAGGTGAACAGGAAAGCATGGTCCCACAATCAACCGAGATACTTAGCCTCTGACCCTGTTACAGGGGCTGAGTCACTGTCACGCTCTCCTATGCCAATCCTAAGAGGGTGCCCCATGCCATGCCAGGTATTTTGACGTACTCCATGTGAGTGAAGTCACTGACCAGGTCTCTCTGCCTGGCTTTGCACTTGCTTGTGTTGTGTGAGAGAACTCTGTGGGTTATACACAACCTAGACTCAGGACAGTTAGCTAGTGGTCTGTTCATTTCCCTTTGGGGGTCAAAGTGTGCAGGGTTATTTCCTGCCAGGTTGGCCCTGTCTGCAAATATCTTTGGATGAGGACAGTGTCCCAGGCAAGACCATAGGTGCCCTCATAAGGAGCATTTTTCTTTTGCCAAGACAATACACCAGATAGCTGTGGTGTATCTGACAGTAGAGAAATGAAAATGACATTTTTTTAAAGAACATTTTACAATACAGCAGAGTGGCCTTTTTTTTGTCCCAAGCTAAACACGTGCCTGTGAATTTCAGAATTGGGCACTATGCCCTCACAACCGCAGACCATGTGGACCTTCTTCAATCTGCTTGACGGTCTGAGACCAGCCACCCGGACAAACTAATTAAACTATGGCTTTCCAAAACCAAAGAATTTCTGCACTAACTGTCAGAAACCATGTCTGGGCAGCTCATCTGGGTGCTCGTTGTCCTCACCAGGGTGTTGACCTGACCGATCTCCGTGGGCAAATGCTAACCTTTTCGATGGCCACTAGAATGCCAGAAAAGTGTGCTCTTCACGGATGGATGCCAGTTTCAGCTGTACCGAGCAGATGGCAGGCAGCACATATGGCTTCATGTGGATGTTGTGCCGTGACCCATGGTGGCGGTGGGGTCAAGGTATGGCCAGGTATGAGCTATGGACAGAAAACTCAATGGCATTTTATTGATTTTCAGTTTGAATGCACAGAGTTGTGAAGTGAAGAGATCACTGTGAAGAGATCCTGAGGCCATTTATGGTGCCATTCATTTCAAGTTTTCTGTGAACAACAGATGCATTTTTTTTTTCAATTTTATGACATGTTGAGAATTTGTTGACTGGTCTAGCAGGAGTGTGCTCACAGTTTTTCCACAATAGCTTACACACTAAAAGTTGATCTATGCACAATACATGCAAAACCCTTTTGTTAAATTCCAGAAGACCATTTACCATAACCCATAAGCACTATTCAATTGTTTTCACACAGATCTGTTCCATTCACACTTTTTTGCCAAACTTTGCAATACAACTACCACCATTTGTCAGGGTATAAACACTAACAACAAGCACTAACAAGCATTAGTCAACAAGCAATCAGGATGTTGGCATGAAACAAAAGGGACACAGGTAAGCTCATCAGTTTTTTGGAACCATGAATGACAACAGCAAAAAGAGAGGTTAAAGAAACTTTCCGAAATGAAAACTGTTTCTTTGATTGTATTCTTATCTGACTAATGTGCTGACCACCATGCTGTCTCAATCAGTATACATTTAGCAGGCTTGAGACTTGTATTCATATTCTATGAAATACACTTTTTCTTCTTTTCGTTGAATTGAGAGATATCAGTTGATTGTGGTAGGCCATGCATGATTTCTGAGACCCAAGAACTAGCCGTTGTGAACATGTTTGTTGAATAACAACGTTATTTATTTAGGGAATTCATTCAAGAAGATTTAAGAATGATTCAAGACAATGGCATTTTTCAAGTTATACCTACACTCGGAAAATATAGCATTATGATCACCTCCGTTTTTTATTTTCTCCCACACAAAACTGTGAGAGAAGAACGGGTAAATGTGGGGTAGAGAAACTGCAATTTAGTTAAGAACATAGAGTAGAAAATAAAGTATCTGATCACAGACAAACAAGTAAACATCAATAACTAATTTGAGCGTGAGTGGGACCAGTTTTTTTGAGTATCCAAAAAAACAAACCTTGTGCATAGCTATCCTACCTAATGTATTAATAATCTATGTTGAAATATTATTATAGAAATGGTCTCCAGCAATATAGGAGAAAAAAAAGTAAAGACATGGAGAATATTGTCTGGAGAGAAGTGACCATGACATATAACATTTTATTGAACATTTGCAACATTTGAGTTGGAGTGTTCATGGGAAATCTACATTTTCTTGTGCTCAGGAACATATGCGTACACTGATGAGTATGATATTATTCTGCTGAATTATGGAAAGTTATTGCGAAATGTTATAAGGTGCGGTATATGGGATGAGAGATGTGATAACGGTTTACTCTGCACATCTGTGTGATCATAACGGTTTACTCTGCACATCTGTGTGATCATAACGGTTTACTCTGCACATCTGAGTGATCATAGCGGTTTACTCTGCACATCTGAGTGATCATAATGGTTTACTCTGCACATCTGAGTGATCATAATGGTTTACTTTGCACATCTGAGTGATGGTTGTCATACCCAGAATACTGTGGATCATTAAATATTTTCTATTTTTTTTTACTTCAAACAAGAAGAAATATTTCTGTAATAGATAAACTATTTAAAATGTATTTAGCTGTTTCACCACAGTTGTTTTTTTTAGAGCTTGAATACCTCAAATAACCTCACTTAACCTCACAAAAAGAGACTTGAATATAGCAATGGTATATTCAAGTCTCTTTTTCGAACCTAGAATAAAGCATTAGACTACATACACAAGGCAAAAAGACGCTTTACAGGTGCTATTGGCACGTGCTACAATATTTCAGCTTTAATTGTTGAGGGCCACTGACTTTCAATCAACTTGTTCTGGGACGTTATTTATATCAGGTATCTCGATGTAATATTATATTATATATATATGTATGCTGTGAAAATAACTATATATGTTTAAGAAAATAGGCATGTTTCTATGTCGAATCAACACATTTGAGTGCCACCTTGTGGTGAAAATAAAACAAAAACAATCTAAAGTCTCATAAGAGTTTAATATTCGTTATTCAACGCATCGGTTTTTCAGAGCAACAACAGAAAGTCGCACAAGTCGGGTGGGTCCTGATACATATTCTGCAAGATACCAAGAAAACATCTGTTAAGTCTTTAGAGTGAAAACGCTGGAATTAGCACCTGGAAACAGCACCTAGCACTACAAAGTCTTTCACACAGACAGCCTTACCTGTCCTTCCTCTCATTACGGTCCCTGTATTGCACTGAGATCATTGCAATGCACTTCTACTTGTCCTCTACCTCTGAGTCGCTGCACTGAATGATCACATAAAGAGGAGACACTGTGGTTGTTGACCCGAAGAGTCCAGAGTCACACTGAGATCCACTATGCTGCCACTTACATCTCATGAAGCACAGTCTCATGAGGAATGCCACCGGCGCCACAGAGAGGATCACGACAGTGCCAAAGCAGGTAACCAGTATCAGAGACAGGTCTGAATGAAAGATCAGCACCAGATAATAATAATACGATTACAGGCCAATGAGGAATTAAAACATTTTTGGCAAACTAATTATTTTTGGCTAAGGTGATATAAAGCGTCAACTTACTGTCTAGTGTGATGATGACCTCATGGCTGCTCCTTCTGGAGCTTCCTGTGCTGGCCACACAGCTGTATGTCCCCATGTGACAGCTAGAAGCCCTTGCTACTCTGTACAAACCACTGGCAGAGTCCCTCATAACTGGCCAGCCATTCCTCAGAAAGGTGAACTTCACAACCACTTCAGTCCAGTTACGGCCAGGATCGCTTAGACCGTGGCTCTGCTGACTAACCTGGGCCTCACAGCTGAGGTTGAAAGCGCTGCCCTCTTTGACAACAGTTGAAGGAGATGCCGACAAAGTCACTGATATGAAGACCTCTAGAGAGCAGATTAATTAGAAAGAGGTTGAGAAAATTATAGATTACAAAAAGAGAAATAAAACGTATTACCAGTATCATTGACAAGAGCTACTATGTGTGGGGCCTGTCAAATAAACTATGTGAAATGAAGTCATTTGCATGACCCACGTTACAAATTTGCTACACTTGCCACACTCACCAGTGACATTAACAGAGACTGCCTGGCTGTAGTTAGTGTAGAAGACTGGCTGTCCTCTTCCTGCTCTGCACCAGTATCGGCCTGTGTGTGTGACAGAAGCTCGCCACAGTCTGTAGACTGCCCCACCTCCAGCACTGCCCCATACCTGCTTCACAGAGCCTGTGTCCCGCCTAACATAATATTAGAAACATTAGCCAGTTCCACATATCAGAATACTCAGTCTAATACAATGTTTTACTATCACTCATAGAGTAACACACGAGGCTGTACAGGAAGTGAGACAACCCTCTGCTTATTGACCAGAGTGGACCTGCCAAGTCTTGGGGCCAAGTCTTGCAGCGCCTCTCAGTTCCTGTACAGCCTCTGGTAAAAAAAAAAATAACACATGCTAACAGGCACATCCAAACCCCCACTCTAAACTGTCATACAGCAAAATAAGCAGCCACAGTTTTTTATAAGGCAATTCTGCCGAAACTTCCTGTTTATATTACTTCACTGCTGCACTGGAAATCCAATCATTACCAGACTCACTCTCTGGACTGGTGAGCTCCAGAGGTCCGGCGGGTTTCCACTGAGCTAGGAAGGACTGCTTTTACTTTTCGTGCTGCAAGCTCATGGATTAAACTCCAAGCCTCCTTGAAATTAGATTAGCTGATCACCCTTAATGAATTTTGATAATTGTTGGAGGGCGTAATCTGTGATGATTTGTACGTGTTTTGATTAATTGTATGTGCTATTACAGTTGTGTTTAAAATTGTATTTATTTTCTAAAACCAGTTTACAGGACTCCATTGTAAATGAGACCTTGGTCTCAATGGTGACTTTGCTATATAAATATAAGTTAAATAAAAAAACGATCAAACCTGTCTTTGTACCAGTAGAACTGCCAGCCCAGCTCCGGGTGGCCAGGTAAGTGACACGCCAAGGTGACTGTGTTATCACCATACACATGTCCTCCTGTAGGCTCTACACTCAGAGTGGGCATTAGCAGACCCTCTGTGAACACATGCAATAGCCTTGAATATCCACCATGCTTAAGTCAATAGAGTGTGGGATATGTTTTGGCGAAGTGCCCAAGGTATATTTCAAGACAATGCCTAGTTTGTCACCATTAAGGTCTACATAAGGCTACTCCCACAGTGTTCTCACCATCCACAGTAACCTGCACCTCTTTGCTGTACCTCTGTGTACCTGACTGGTCAGTAACATTACATCTGTATGTGCCAGAGTGGCTCTTGGTAACTCGGTCTATCAGCAGAACCTGGGACCCGCTGGACACAGTTGTGTTTCCTCTCTGAATGCTGTAAGTCAGGGCAGTTGTCAGTGGGGAAGGCTCAGAGTCCGGCTGATGGTTATTATGGCTCCCTGGCACCAGCCCTGCTAGGCAGGTGAGGGTCAGAGCCTCTCCCTGCACCAGGAGAAGGCCTGGGTTAGCCTTCAGTACCACGGAGGACAGCTTGACCTGGACAGAGACTGGGAGCATATTCTGCATCAATAATCATTGAATATTATGCATAGTGAACAAGTTGTTTTTTAAAATGTTGTCACCTGATAATGGATAGGCCGCCAATGTACTCAACACTATAAGAGAATCAACAAGAGATTTAGTAAAGAATAAAACCTAATAATCCAAAACTCAATTAAATTGGCAAGAAGTACAGTAATGTTTTAATTTTATCCTGCAAATCTATAATTTAACTGCCAATGTTATAAATATATTTGTAAATGTGGATTGTATTCAAGCTACTCACAAAATACGGAGAGGAGAGACATTCCAGAGCAATTGACAAAACTTACTTTCAAATATGACAATCCATGGTTAGCAACGGTAGCTATGCACGGTATGTACGTGATTTGTGATTATTACAAATTTTTCTCTTGGTTAACTGTTATACAGCTTACGAGTTTATTATACTACGGTAAAGATTTATCACTGATAGCGTTGCTTTGGCAGTGTAAACAAATGTTTGTCATGCCAATTAAGTACCCCGAAAAAGCCCCTATGAATTGAAATTGTATATTATAAATTATTAGAAATGTATATAATAGAAAGAAGCATAGATACCAGTGCCCGCCCCCCAGCGTCACCCAACACCGAGGGAAGGAAACAAAATTCTGTTTCCCCAAAAAACGGAAGTGGAAAAAATAGCACACAGTGACAGACCTTGCAGTACACACCACTGTCTGGACAAGCTATCTTGAAAGTCTATTGGAGTTAGTGGTGTTATAACAAAAAATTCAACCAAATAGAAGATTGATGTCATTTGTTGGAACGCAAAACGGCGGGTGAGTAGTAACAGCATTGAACGTTGAGTTTTCACTGTACATTTTACCGCAGACTTGTTCAACTCTCAGCAGCAGGCCGCACGTAATGTAATGTAATGGCGGAGTGTTTGTAACTAGCTAGCTACCTAAGCTTGCTAGCTGGCTACATGGTCTAGCGACTAGCCAACGTTGTAGCTACCATAAGATAGCTAGCATACTGTAGAGTAGTTGACTATCTTAGATCGTTCAGTTTCTTTTTTATGAATCGATGTTAGCTGGCTAGCCAACTAACTTCACTTTGTAACCAACGTTACAGTTGCTTCTAGCTAAAAAGCTGTTGTTTACTGTAGTACTAGCCAAAACAACTTGCTAGTTTTGTTGTTTACTAGTAGCTACTGTACCTGCAGTAATGGCTAGTTCATTTAGCTTAGTCAGTAAGACTAGAAGAATATTTATTTGCTAGTAGACCAGCCAGCCTGCAAAAAGTGCGTCCGTCCGTCCGACCGACCGACCTCAGTATACCTGTGTGTTCTGTCTTTGGTTGGTCCTGCGCCACAGACGCCTGCTGCACTGTGGGTTTCAGTCCGGCCCACTGCACTTTCAGCAAATCACATAAATGAAACAATATATTTTGATAAGCAGCCTTTTGATTAGACCATATGGTATGTCCAGTAGGGTACGAACCTGAGGCATAAGCCTGTTTTCAGTAGTTAATTACACGTTTGCCATGTAGTCACATACTACTGGAATTGGATTGCAAAAAGAACATTTGTCTGACTCTAGGTGAATTTATACTTTCACATGAAAGTTGGTGCATGGTCACCATTTGTGCGTGGATGGCGTACATTTGGTTTGTTTTGGACGGGTTGGGTTTCGACTGGGGGGTTTTCAGCAGTTACACATTATATCTTTTATCTGTCTTTTGTTTGGATTAAGTTCACATACTGTGATTGGTCAGTTCACGCGCCTCCCTTTGTCCCTGGGTAAAAATACCCCTCTCCACTTCTCCCTCTTCTTATTTGTTTAAGCAAAAGATTAGAAGTATGTGAGCACACCTCATTTATCTGCGTGCTTCGTGAGAGAAATGGTTTAGGCGTCAGAAATTTGGACCTGCCCTCCCTTTCCTTTATGCCTTCACCCTGCATATCTATCCCATTCACTCGCATGTGCTCTCCTTCCCTCCCTGACCCCCCCCCCATTCCCCCGTTCCCCAGTCGGCGTAGTAAATGGGACCAGCCGGGCCCGGGTCCTGGTTCGGGCCAGATGGGGGAGGCGGAGGCGGCCCCTACAGGTGCCCTGGACGCTGCAGCTGCCGTGGCTGCTAAGATCAACGCCATGCTGGTGGCTAAAGGCAAGCTCAAGCCGTCTCAGATAGGACCCCCTGGGCCCCCGGAGAAGGTAAGGGCAGAGAGTATCTATGATAGCGACAAGATAATCTAGCGCCCGCTCTAACAATGGAAATACGTTTCCTCCAAAGGTAGGCCGAATCAGGCAAGATCACACGGAACCATTCTTGCCCGTTCTCTTTCGTCATCCTTTACTGTTTTCCTTCCTTTGTTTGTTAGCGCACTTTAATCGCTATCTTCACCAGGTTGTGGGTGCCGGGAAGCCCCAGCCACCCATGAAAGCTAAGGATGACCTGGTGGTGGCGGAGGTGGAGATCAACGACGTTCCTCTCACCTGTCGGAACCTCCTGACTCGTGGGCAGACACAGGATGAGGTGGGAGCTGAGGATGTCAATATGAGCCTATGATGTCATGAATTCACTGCTGATAGACCGAGTTACCAAGAGCCACTCTGGCAGATACAGATGGGTGGGGGTGACGAGATGAATGGCTACAAACATCAAGGGAGAAATAGCAAAGACGTTCTTTGTTTATACCGGGTTTTACGCAATTCATTTTGACAACTGCGCTCCACAGCAGTGAATTGACGAGAAGGTCAGTCTGTGCTCTTGGCTAGACCGAATGAAACAGTTCATCTGGTCTACTGTTTTCCTCGCAGTCATTTTTTGTGGGCTTGTTTTTAGCAATTCTACTTATCATACGACTCATTATGATACAACAATCTTTCAATTAATAACTTGAAAAATTGCATATACTTAAAAATTAGTTTTTTTTCTGTAAGCTATTAAAAGAATAAAATATGAAATGTAAGTTGAATGTTACTAGTTAATTGAAAGTTAATTGCTTGAAAAAGAAATGTCTTGTCTTTGCCAAAGTCTGTAATGTATTCACAGCACAACATAGGCTACTTGTTCAGCCCAAATAAAAGATAAAATAACATGATGTTAAAATGACGCACATGTCATTTGCTTTACTCTCAGACTTCGGCCAGTATTATTTTAATTCAGGCCAGTAGCTTTCAGTTGACAGTTGCCCAGGGAGCCACTGGCAAATATACCTGAATGTTGAGCCCTGGATAGCCCTCACAAGCCCCCCCCGTCTCTCTCTTTGTGTGTGTTAGTGGTAGATGTACTACCTGCAGCTGTGTCATGGAAACCAATATGAGACGGAACATGTTTCAATTCATAGAAAGTTGGCCCACTTCTGCTTCTTTGTATTGTGTACAGATCAGCAGAGTGAGTGGCGCTGCTGTGTCCACCAGGGGGCGGTACATGGCAGCAGAGGAGAAGAACAAGGCTCTACAAGGGTGAGTTGCTATTCACGGATGCTTTATTAACACCACCAATAACAACATTATTTCACCGAGCTTACAGGTTGCTAATCTATCAGTGGTTTCCAACATTTTTTGTTCTACGGACCACCATTACTTTGAAATGCTCTCGAGGGCACTTATTCTCTGAATTGCTCAAATTTAGATTAATCAGCAGTGGTGATATTTGTATTCTTTTCATAGACAATATTCATTAAAAAATGAGATTACACATGAATACACAATTAAAATTTCTTTATTTTTTTGTTTAATGTAGAAACATCAATAATATCAGTAATATACTTTGATTAAATAAATATTAACTCCCATGAGTATATACATGTTCAAAACACCTTGGGCTGCGATTACATCCGTCTTGAATAACTCTTTAAGCTTTGCACGCCAGGGTTGTGCGATATGCTATCTCTGATTCCTAATGAAGCGCTTGTCTGTGTGAGCAGGGACCGGCCCCTCTACCTCCATGTCCAGGGACAGACCAGGGAACTGGTTGACCGTTAGTACATCTCCTCTCCCTCTACTCATTAAGATCACCACCCGGACCCTTATTTCCTATGTGTTGATGATCCCGTCCATCTGTCCCTCCCCAGGAGCTGTGAACCGTATCAAGGAGATCATAACTAACGGGGTGGTGAAGGCTGCCACCTCCTCCTCCTACAGTGGAACTGGAACCACGGTCACAGTCTATCAGCAACACAACCCCCCACCTCCTTCACTGCCCCCCATGAACCACCATCACAGACCACACTTTCAGTCCGGGGTAATGTCTGTGTGTGGATTTTCAGTCCGGGGTAAAGTCGATGTGTGGATTTTCAGTCGGGGTAATGTCTGTGTGGATTTTCAGTCGGGGTAATGTCTGTGTGTGGATTTTCGGGCTGGAGTAATGTCTGTGTGTGGATTTTCAGTCCGGGGTAATGTCTGTGTGTGGATTTTCAGTCCGGGGTAATGTCTGTGTGTGGATTTTCAGTCCGGGGTAATGTCTGTGTGTGGA